>VMDO01019723.1:0-37500 GCA_007922755.1 Pedetes capensis
CTTTTTCCTTTATGTTTTGAGACAGAGTCTCACTAACTGATGCAGGTGGCCTCAGACCTCAAACCTACAAACCTCCTTCCTCCTGCAAACATTCTGTCTCCAGTTTCCTGGTAGGTGGGATTAAAGGCGTGGGCCCCCACACCCAGCTCTGTGCCTTGAATTTTTAAATTCTTTGACATAATCCTACCAAGGTTGCTGAGGAAATTTCTGTCTCTTCTATAGGTTATGCCAGGCATCCAGAATCCTCTTCTGTTCACAGGACTTCACCAAGGCATCTCTTTGCAGGGTGAACGCTTCAGTCCTCATAGAAATCCTAATTCTTGTCTATCTGCTATGATAAATTTCCTTTGTGAGGTAAATTCTTTACCATTTGATTTTTAAGCAAATTAAAAAGGGTAAAGTTCCAAACTCAGTCTCTTTCATAATAACTACCTCCGTTTTACTGGTAATAATTTGAACAATTCCCTTGAAATTTCTGCTGAAAATACCTATTATACAGACACTCCTTTAATATTTTGGCACACGTGACCAAGGGCTTTATACTATTGGGTTATGGCTGTTATGTGCCTGCGAGTGAGGTCTGCCTCAAAAGCCCATGTACAACTGAAGAAACATGCCCAACGCATTGCCGTGTCCTACGCGATGTCAAGGCTGGGATTTAGCTCAGTGGGTAGAGCACTGCGCTGCAGTCTCTGAGGTCCTGAGTTCAATTCCCAGCACGGCAAAAATGGGACACGGGCCTGGCAGTCCACTCCCAAGGCAATTCCAAAGCAATCAGGCATTGAAAACCCTATGAGGGTCGCTATGAGTCGGATACTGATTCAACGGCACCTAAAAACAACAACACTATGTCAGTGCTTGTCCGCTATTTATAGGATTTTCAGTGTTTGATTGTTTTGGGGACTGGGTTGTGAAATCCTTATCCCAAGGCTGTAACACCTGGTTTTCCCAGGTGGCCTCGTACCCAAGCAGTAATCAGATATGACTCTGCTTAGCTTCTGAGATCTGGAAGGATCAGACACTACAGTGGCACCCTGCAGGCTAATATTGGTTCGGATAGCCTTTGATCTCAGGATGATTTCTCAAGTTTCATAGTCGAAAATGTAACCATGTTTTACCTAATGTATTTTTTTCATGGAAAATTACTAAATTCAGAGTAGCTCACTGGTAGAGCACTAGCCTCCTCATCAGGAGGCCTTTGGTTCAATCCATAGGTAGTGAAAAAGAGAGAGAGACAGAGAGGTAGAGAGAGAGAAAGAGAGAGAGAGAGGCACTAAAGAAATGAAAAAAGAACACAATGAAAGCAAGTACATCCAGTGATGAAGATGTCTATGATGTGCACATCTGGAAATGGTAATGAGAAGAAGTTTTTGGCAGCTGCTTCTTCCTGAATCCCGTAAGTGATAGAAGGAATGAAGAACACAGCTTGCATCACTACAAACAAAACAGGTCGCAGACAAACATGATGGAAATGATGTAGCTCTGGGTTTGGTTTTTCGCTTGTTGGTGTGTGTCAATGCACTATGTCACATGTGTCCCTCCTGACTGTGTGCCAGGGCTCTTTGATGTCAGGAGGGGCTTTGCTGTCTCAGATTCTTTGGCCAGGTCAGGATGCTGTCTTCCACTGAGCAATTAGAAACAAGAAATGCTTCATTTCCTTCACTGTCTCAGAATCTCATGTGTGTTTTCACAACAGTCTCCACTTCTGGAGACTGTGCTGCCTTGGGATTCCTGTTTTTAGATTTAGCTAAATGGGTAGAGTGCTACTCTGCACTCTCTGAGGACCTAGGTTCGATCTCCAGCACTGCAAAAACTGGGGAAGGATGTGGCAGCCCAGTCCTGAAACAATTCCAAAACATCAGCCATTGAAACTCCTGTGAGCGTCCGTATGAGTTGCTCCCCAATTGGAGGAGCCCACCTAGGTCCTGGAGGCAAGAGATGAGCCAACCCCAGACTCTGTGCTCCACTCTGCTCTGCATTTTTTTTTATTATATAGATGTATTGGTTATCTCAGTGAAAGTTTAGTGTTGGACATATGACCCTAAATAATGTCTTGGGGACTTAAATAAAAATTCTAACCTTTAAAAAAGGGCTGGGATTTAGCTCAGTTGGTAGAGCGCTGCGCTGCAGTCTCTGAGGTCCCGAGTTCAATTCCCAGCACCGCAAAAATGGGAGAAGGACCTGGCAATCCACTCCCAAGGCAATCCCGAAACAGTCAGCCATTGAAAACCCTATGAGGGTCGCTATGAGTCGGATACCGACTTGTGGGCACCTAACAACAACAACAACAACAACAACAACAACAACCTTTAAAAATTTAAATAATACCTTACTGGTTTCCAAGCTTTTCTGGAATAAAAAGCCCATCTTTTGCATGCCCTATACCCTGTGCCCACCTCTGTATCCCCATCTCCCATGAGGCCACCCTCACTCTTGCTCTTCTGGCTACGAGGCCTTTTGGTTCAACTGCACAGGGTTTCTGCCTTCTGTGAGGCTTGGCACCCATGGCCCCCACTGCAAAGCATGTATCTGTGCAGTTCCTCCTCTGCAGGTAACTCACAGCTACGCCTCAGCCCTCAGCTATTTCACATGCTCAGAAAGGCCTTTTCTGCCCTCAGAGCTGCTACAGGGCCTCTAAGGCATCCCAAGCCCTCAGAGCACTTGCTGTACTTTCATTGTAGCTATGGTGGTTATATGTGTGAATCCTGCTGAGACACATTTTATTCTCTACACTGTATTTCGTAGTAGGTGGGACTCTCAATTATTTTTCACTGAAATTTTATTGCAAGTTCCCAGAACATTCTCCTTAGTAAACAATTATTGAAAAATGAACAAAAAATCTGAAATGCAAAAATAAATCAGAAATTTTAAAAATTTTATAATTGTGGAACAAAAAAAAATTGAATTAAGCCTGTGGTCCATGCCTGTGATCCTATCCCTCAGGAAGTGGAGGCAAGGAGATTGTAAACTGGAGGGCAGCCTGGTCTATATTGCCACCTTCTGTGTCTAAATAAATAAATAAATAAATAAATAAATAAATACATGAATAAATAAATAAATAAAAATTTAAAAAGAACCCAAAAGAAAGAAGAAAAAATTTAAATGAACAGATTGACCTTGTAGGATAAAAATTATTTAGTGAAATGATCATTGCAGTTAAAATGTCTCTTTGAACAACCCATAGCTTGTCAAATTTCTTGCATCTCACCAGAAACTTCACCAAAGTTCTGTTTGTCATATTTTACAAACCTAATCCGTGTAACTCACATCCATTTCCACGCCTTACTGAAGACATTAGCCTATGTCAGAAAGTAGGTGTGGACCTACGGGGTCCTAGTATTTAAGGAGCTCACTTGGACACAGGACACTGGGAGAGAAGACTGAGTCTGAGCTGCTGCATGGTGGGGAACAGAAGATTGCTGTGGACCTTGACACTGGTTGATGCTCCCTAACGTCCTGAAGTAAGACCACTCAGCTGACTCTGGTGAGTGTGGCATTTAGAGTACAGGCCTTCATGATTCCATTCTCTCACAAAAATACTTCCCATTCATGGTTCTTTTCAATCACTTCTTAGGCAATGACACACTCAATTTTCCTTATTATTTAATACAACATCAATGTTCAAACTATATATAAGTAGATCATTTGTAAAATATTTCTTTGTGTTATTTGAAGAATTTTAATTCTAGCACTTTCTGTATTATTTAAGATTTTGTAGTCTTCTTATTCTGGACATGGGTTTTGGAATGCGGGCCTCTCCTGCACTTTCCAAATGTTCTGTCATTGAGCTTCAACCTAAGCCAATTTTTAAAATTGATATTTATTTGAGACAAGTTCTTGGTAAGTTCTAGTGGCTGCCTCTGGCCTTGTCCTCAGGATTCTCCTGCCTCAGCCTCCCAATTCTCTGGGATTACAGGGGTCTGGCCTGTTCCCTTGCCCATTTGATGTTCTTAAATGATATATTTCTGCAATTTTTCATCAATTATGGAGTCAATGTGGTATTTAAAATGTTGGATATGTAGTAGAGGGCTTGGATGTAGCTCAGTTGGGAGAGTGTTGCTCAGCAGTCTGTGAAGTCCCAACTTCAATTCCCAGCCTTGTAAAAATGGGAAAAAGAAATGGCAATCCACTCATAAGAAAATCCTGAAACAATCAGGCATTGAAAACACTATGAGCATTGCTCTGAGTCAGACAAGACTGTACGGCACCTAAGAACAACAACAACACATATAGTAGGCATGGAATAGTCTTTACACACATCAACATAAAGCTTAACGTGTGGGATTTACCAGAAAGCCCTTGTTGCAATAGTTCTTTTTGCTCTCCATTGACACCTTCCTTTTTCAAACAAGGAATACATTCAAACAGATGCAAGACACTTTTAAATCTTCTCAGAAAGTGTCCACTCTGATCAGGATTTGAACATGCCAGCAATTAAGGTGAATTGATCCTTGCTTCTATTACTTGTATATTTGAGCTTGCTAATGTAACTAGGAGAGCCCATTGTCTATTCACTGACACTCTTTTTAAAAGAAAACAGATTAATTGGGTCTGATTAATAGTGAAGCATGCTTATCTATCATTTCAAAATCTGAAGGTGTTTTGGTGGTCTAAACTGATTTTAGAAAAAACATATTCTTTAATTTGACAATAAGAAAATTTTACATCTGTATTTGTTCACTTTTTTGGTGGTGTTAAGGATCAAGCCTAGGGTTTTTCACTTGTTAGGCCTGCACGCTCCCACTGAGTCAGAGCACTAGGCTTATATTTTATTTTTGGAGAGTATTCCAATCTTTAAACCATCACATAAATATCAATATAAATTTAAAGTTTCAAAAGATGTTAGTTGCAGACAACACCAATTAAGTTAAACCATTGTAGATAAAACTTAATCATTTTAATTGGCTTTAGAAAAAATACATCTACTTATTGGGAGGCATATAAATATCTGGTGTGGTTGCCAAATATCTGTATGGTTCTTGTTGTCATTGAGTCATGGAAACACAGATAGAGACAGACAGACAGACAGACAGACAGACAGACAGACAGACAGAGAGAAAGATAGATAGATAGACAGACAGACAGACAGATAGATAATGGGCCTCAAGAACAACATACTAATATACTGAATACTGGAGTAATCCTGACAATTCTCCAGTCTCAATCTTGTTATTATTAGGTGCTATCAAGTTGGTGGCCGAATCATAGCAACCCTACGTAAAACAGGGGAAACACTATTTCCAGTGCTTCTCTGCTCTTCATAGGGTTTACAATGGTGGATTGATTTTGGAAGTAGGATGCCAGGTCCATCTTGCAAACCTACAGCACCTGGTGTTCCCAGGCAGTCTCCCATCCATGTAGTAACCAGGTCTGACACTGCTTAGTTTCTCAGATATGATGGGATCAGATGCCACAGGGCTATGACTGCAGGTGTGTCTCAATCTTAAGCTTGCGCAAATGACAGCTAAAATGGAAAACATTGCTTATTTTTTACAAGGATGATATTTGTCTTGGTTACTGAGTTGTGTCATAGTATACACAGCCTTCCTGTATTTCCTACATCTATGTGTGTATAGGTAATGAGTTGAGAGATAAATTGGCAGAGCCCACACACACAGGCAGAACTAGCCACTGGCCTTTGTGAAATGATGATGATTCCCATCACCAGGACAGAAGAATAACTGTCTCTCTCTTCCTTCCCTTGTCCTTGACTTTATTCTCAGAAACATGGATTTGCACACCTGGCAAGCCTTCCAGAAAGAAGTTCCTTGCTCCATTTGTCTCAACTTCTTCACAGACCCTGTCACCATAGACTGTGGGCACAGCTTTTGCCGGCCCTGCCTCTGGCTCTGTTGGGAGGAAGTCCAGACCCCACAGTGCTGCCCGGAGTGCAGGGGAATCTCTAAGAAGCAGGAGGTCCAATCCAATGTCACCCTCAAGAACCTGGCTTCCCTTGCCAGAGAGGCCAGACCCAGCCTTGTTGGTAGCTCTGGGGAACAGATCTGTGTAACACACAAGCGGGAAAAGAGGCTTTTCTGTGAGGCTGACAAGAGCCTGCTTTGTGTACTCTGCTCGGAATCACCAGAACACGTGGCTCACAGCCACAGCCCAGTGGAACAGGCTGCTGAGGAATACAGGGTAAGTGATGCCTGTGCTAAGAATCAGAGTCTAGGGTCCCACTCAGGGAGGAAAGGAGGACTTAGGTCACGAAAGGTGTGAGAGTGGGGAAGGATGAGATGACCTTACAATGTAGATTTTAGGACATAAGTTAGTCTATTCTGTGTTGGCCATGGCTGATTGCCTCAGGAGTAGGATGCTGGGTCCTTCTGCCAAGGCTACAACTCGTGATATCACCAGGCAGTCTCCCCTCCAAGCACTAACTTGTTCCAACTCTGCTTAGCTTCTGAGGTCTGAGAAGATCTGACACCAGGGTGGTAGGGCTGTAGTCTATTCCTGTATATGAAAGGAATAAATCCATAAGACTTCATTCTCTAGTGCTGAATCTGATGCTTCTTTGCAGGTAAAAGAAATGGATATGTTGTGGAAAATGACTCAGGATATGAAAAAACACTTAAATCAGGAAACTAGCAAAAGGCATTCATTTGTGGTAAGAGTGAAAACGTTTTCTTTGTTTTTATTCAATCTAATTTAACCTAGGCCTGGGATTTGGCTCAGTTGGTAGAGCACTGCGCTGCAGTCTCTGAGGTCCCAAGTTCAATTCCCAGCACCGCAAAAATGGGAGAAGGACCTGGCAATCCACTCCCAAGGCAATCCCATAACAGTCAGCCATTGAAAACCCTCTGAGGGTCGCTATGAGTTGGATATTGACTCGATGGCATCTAACAAAAACAACAACAATTTAACCTAATGCTGACTTAGCCCTCCCAGCTAAATTACAGTTATCTTTCATGGCAGTCGGTTCCTCTCAGGAAAAGTAGTGGTTTCTGAGATAAACCAGTAGTCATAAATACTCGCTTATAATCTAGTGTGAAGCACACCAGTGTGTGAGATGCCCAGGTCATGACTGGTATTCCCAGTCCTAGTTTGGTGATATCTGTAAATCTCAGACATTGAGCATGAGTTAAGATTGTACTAAGGTGGTTGTGAAAGACAGGAGAAAAATATATAAACCTACATACAAGATGGAGTATTTTTTCAAAAAAATCCTGTGTAATATGGTGTGTGTCTAAAAGTCTTCCACACTGAGAAGCATCAGGCAAAGGAAGGCCAGAGAAAGTACAATAGGCATGTGAAAAGCTAACAGATGACAGAGCAAGAAGCCTGAAGAACTAGCCTAGGAAGCAGCCTGCGATCCCTTAATGGTCTTGCTTTACTCCTGAAGTGAGACCTGGGAGCATAAAGAAAGGAAGGACAAGGAGGGTTAACAGATAGGCAAGAACCTTTTAGGATGGAGGATGCATGTTTTCAAAGTATTTGCTTGACGATGGTAAGGAAATAATTGTGGAAGTTTAATATTTTCTAATGGAAGTAAAAACAATTAACTCTCTGCATAAAATATCTCTGTAGGACTATGTTAGCTTAAGGAAGATGTTGATCAAAGTTCAGTACCAGAAGATGCATCAGTTCCTCTTTGAGGAGGAGAAAGTCCATCTGCAGGCAGTAAACAGAGAAGCAGAGCAGATTTTCCAAGAACTCCGGGACAGTGAAATCCGAATGACCCAACAGAGGGAAAGGTTGAAGGAAATGTACAGAGAACTGGCTGAAATGTACCCCAAGCCTGACATGGAGCTGCTCCAGGTAAGGAGGAAAGTCCATCCTCAGAAACAGGAGTCATTCCTTGGGCAATGCTGCCATGACATTGAGAAATGACCTATGAATTCCTCTCTATATACCAGCTGTTGTTGCTGTTGTTAGGTGCCCTCGATTTGGTACCTGACTCATACTGACTCTATATTAAACAGGCAAAACATTTATTGTCAGTTCTTCTTCTGCTATTCATAGGGTTTTCAATGGAGGCTACATACCACTAAGTTCACCTAAATGGTACATGTTCTTTCTCACCCATCATTATGTGACAATGTGGGACACATTTCTCATACATGTCATCAGGAGTACTATGAAGCCAGAGCACTTTTGAGCAACTCAGTGACAAGGGAGTTTAACTTTGCTGAGGCAACTCTCAACTTGTGTTTCCCTAAATCCTTCACAGGGCTGGGATTTAGCTCAGTTGGTAGCGCACTGCGCTGCAGTCTCTGAGGTCCCAAGTTCAATTCCCAGCACCGCCAAAATGGGAGTAGGACCTGGCAATCCACTCCCAAGGCAATCCCGAAACAGTCAGCCATTGAAAACACTATGAGGGTCACTATGAGTGGGATACCGAATCAACGGCACCTAAAAACAACAACAAATCCATCACAAGTCTCTCTTCTCCCACACAAAATCAATTGAGTCCTTGCCTTCAGCTAGGCAAAGTAGTTAGAATTTGATAACCAACAGGATGCACCTGTTTCTCATGATTCCAGGTTCTTGATTAATTGTTCTCAGCAGTGGTGGGATCTCTGCTAGGAATAAGATTTGGATCCTCGTTCTCTTTGGCCCACACCAAGCCTCTCCTGAGCTCCTTCTGAATGTACCTGGAGCAGTTTTCCAAGCTGTAGTTGAGGGTTCACTATTAAAATGTACTCAGATGTTTGCTTAGACAGCAATAATTTTAAGAAGTGTTTTTCTTTTTCTTTTTTGTTTTGTTTTGCTTTAAAGAAAGTGCCAGAATGGATGCAGAAATACACGATCTGTCATTCACATTGTCTTTTCTCTTTTCTTTGCAGGTCATAGGAAACACAGTTAGAGGTGAGTTTATAATAAGGATCTCTAATTTTTGAAAAAGTTGCTTCCTTGTTGAAGAGTGTGCATTGCTTATGTTGTTTATTAATATCATTCTCTGAGGCAATTCACCACCTGATTGAAAAGATTCCCAAAGAGAATGACTTCCTGGGTCTTCGAAACGTCCATCTGTGGATGGATTAAAATATGCCTCCGAATCATCTCCCATTCGTGGCTTTCTCTCCCATTTTTTCCCTCCTCTCCGTGATACCCCAACAAACCCTAATAAAGACATTTCTGTCAGGTATTACAGGTGAGGCCCCATTCTACAGATGGAAGGTGAAAAAGAGAGAAGAAAGAGTCAGGCTCCGTAAGTGTGGGACTGGAGTGAGGCTTTGTTCCCCTGAGGGGGAGTGAGCAGGTCGTGGTTCACAGACACAAGCCCCAGGTGTGGGCAGAGCACAGAGAGGAAAGGCTGCCTCAGAGTCTCAGGACCAGGCCACAAGTCTGGTGTTGATTTCCTTGTGGAGCCTAGGTGACCAACGATTCTGACTTATTGAACATTCCCTCTTAGACCCTGACTGCATCATTGCTGACCATTGCTGACTTAAGCCTCAAGGGCTTTGCCCAAATTTTCTGCCCTCTGTAAGATACCCAGGGCCTTGGCATTACACTAAGTATAACAGGAGACAGAGGAAGGAAATGGTGCTCAGTAATGCTAAAAGTTGCCTAATGTTCAAGAAGAATGATACTAGATTTGGAAATGGTAAATTGAGAAAGATGTAACGTTCCTTCTATATGCAGATTCTAGAGTAAAATGTATACCTAGTTAACCAAAATTGGGAAAATTCTGAGGAAGTATCTTGGATTGAAAAATGATATGTTTGTAACAACTGTGAGATTAACTTTGGTCCAGAAGTATAACCGATGTCATTCTTTACAGGACTGAATTGATGCAGATGCAAACACCCCAGCCAGTGAGCCCCAAGCTCACTTTCCAGCGCTTCACAGGCATCCTAGACATGATGCACAACTTCGAAGGTGAGAGTCCATCTTTAGAAATCATCCTTAGTTGCATTAGTAGGTTCTTGGAGATGAACTGTCCCTGTTTTTAATTTAATTTTTTGACTGTTGATGACATTTCATTGTCCAAATACTTTGTACATTCCCTCCCTGTGTAGTCCCATTGCAGGACAAAGACTGAACTCACTAACATACAACTCACTGTAAATGCACCACTTCACATAGTTTAGTCATATGTGACACAGGCAGAGTAAGAGAAGAGAGAATACTCAGGTTGTGGTTATGAAGAGATACAACATTATTTGCCAGAGTATTAATCAACATTTTACGTTCATTCAGTTAATTCCAATTTTGGACTTTCAAGTATAATATTGGTTGGTTTTATTACATGCTGTCTAGCTGAGGCCAAGTCACAGTGACCCTATGTACAACAAAACGAAACAGTCCCTGACACTGTGTCATGCACAGCACTATGTCAGTTCTTCTCTGCTATTCACAGGGATTTGGATGACTAATTGCTTAAGGATTGTTCTGAGAGTGGGTTGCCATATGCTTCCCCTACTTTTGCAGTGCTGGGTAACCAAACCAGGGCTTTGGAACATGCAAAGCAGCCCTCTGCCTTCTAAGATAAAGGCCATAGTAAATATATTATTGTTGTTTGTTGTTGTTAGGTGCCGTCGAGTCGGTATCCGACTCATAGCGACCCTCTGTACCACAGGGGAAACACTATTGTCAGTGCTTCTCTGCTGTTCGTCGGGTTTTCAATGGCAGATTGATTTTGGGAGGGGGTTGCCAGGTCCTTCTCCCAAGCCTACAGCTTCTGGTGTTTCCAGGCGGTCTCCCATCCAGGTACTAACCAGGCCCGACCCTGCTTAGCTTCCGAGATCTGACAGGATCAGATGCCACAGGGCTACAGCTCCAGGCAAATATATTATTAGTGGCTTTTAATTTGTTCTCTGTCCAATGTGTATTCATCATGCATTGTGCTAAGTATACACAGACAATGCCAAAAATGTATCCACATTTTAAGAAAGAAAAAATATGTTTTAAAATTTTCATGCTGAATATGTACCCATAGCAAAAAATGAATACAAGTCATGTTGGCTTCTGCAAATACAAGATGTACTCAGGGTAGTTACCATTGCAGAAGAGGCAGGGTTTGTTGCTGGGCGATGCCTCCTGGATCTTCCCTTGTGCACACCACACACAGTATCTGGGGTCTCAAACCTATCACGATGCTAACCATTGTTAGGCGTGTTGGAGTTCCTGTTGTGTACTCACACCTCTGTTGTCATTGAATTTCCACAATATACTTGACTTTCAAATACTGCTTCAAAATGATCTTGAGCTTCTCAAATGGCCACTGTGCTTCTGCCATTTCTTTCACTGCCCTGCCCTTTGCAGAGTGCCTTAGCATTCATTTGATTAACACCATCTCTTGAGCAAATGTCATAGTATACTTGCCTATATTGTAATTAAACTTTGAAAAACAGTACACAGATAAGATCTCTTAAAATGAGTATACATCTTTTTGGCATCTGAGGAACAGTATTTATAAATAAGACAATTTGGCCAAGAAAAAGTCACTGCATTTACCACAAGGAGAGCAAATGCAGTGCTATCAGATAGCTTCCATAATAACTGAGAGGTGAGTGATCTGAGCTCATGGATGAGTTGTGTTAAGATGATAGTAGAGAACAGGTCGTGGCAAGAGGCTGAAACCCTGAACTGATTAGATCCAGGTTTTGCACAGATAAGATAAATGCAGAACATTCTTTTCAGAAACTTCTGAATTGTTCACATGTTGATTTGCCTTAAAATGCTTGATGTATGTATAAAAATGCATACAACTGCTTAGATCCTAATAAATACCTGCATCATTTTAGAGTGATATCACTTTATGAATGGTATTAAAGACAAATAACAAATAGTAATTCTTTACTAAAGGAAACAAAAAGTTTTCGGTGTGTCGCAAAAGAAGTAAGCACAGGTAGACAATAAAAACAAATCACTGTTTTACACAGCGATATCACTCTTTTTACTTTTTCTTGCTATGATCTGAAGGAATTATGTGGCCTATAAAATCATAAAAATCCTTCTCCATTAGTGGTGGCTCTGCTATCTTTATTCTGTATTTTCTTTGTGAAATGGGGAGCTAAGGAAGTGAAAAATGAGAAAGAACTTCTGTCCATCAGGGCAATATTCTATTTCTGATTTTTTTTTCTTATATCTTTTGCAGTGACAATTACTGTGGCTCAGGAAATGGTTGTTTCCGAGATAACCTTGTCTGAGGATGTTATAGGTACGATATTTGGAGAGGAGCCTCACAGTGCACCTGAGGAGCCCCAGAGAAGACAGAGATTTGCTGCATGGGGTTGCATGAAGCCTTTCACCACGGGCCGCCATTATTGGCAGGTGGATGTGGCACATTTCCCCTATTGGATTCTGGGTGTCTGTAAAGATTTCAGACCAGATGATAATGAACACTCTGTTGATGGTGATGACGGATTTCTCCTATCTTTCAAGAAGAGGAACAACGATTACATTCTCTCCACTTACTCGCCAAGCATAATTCATTATGTGCAAAGGCCTCTGGATAGGGTTGGGGTGTTTCTGAATTACGAGGATAGAACTGTGAGCTTCTGTGATATTTGCAAAAGTTCCCTCATCTACACTTTCTTCCGTGCCAACCTCCCTTCCCCTCTGAGGCCTTTCCTTTGCCTTGGTTCCCCAAGAAATTCAGCTGCCAGGAAGCATCTGAGGTGAACTCCTGTGCCTGAAGAATCCATGTTCCTGAGACTTTCTCACGCCAGAACTTAGCTGTGTGCCTGAGGGCTGTGCCCACACTGACATGGAATCAGGATGACTGTACAGCTGCATGTTGAATGTATTACGTTGCTTCATACATACTATTTTAATAAAGTTGTTTTATGAGTGTTTTACTAGACTATCAGCTATTTGAAAATAATCATTGGTGAAATAAGTTCACAGGCCATGATAATGACTTGTCTAAAGTATTAAGTTTGATGATTTCTTAGAATATCCAGAGTTGTGAGGCCATCACAGCTACCCAATTTCTGGGCATTTTCCTCACTTTGGAAACATCTACCAAGTCCGTCTGAACTGCTACATGGATTTGCCACATGTCTGGCAGTGGTCAGGCTCCTGTCAAGTTTTGTCACATTTAAATCCTGAATATTCCATGCCCGGATTTTGTGATGAATATCAGTAACGGATTTCAATGGGTGATGATATTCACCTGTTAACTAGCATGTGCAGGGTAGAAATTGGTTAGGACTAGCCAAATCAATTGCATTCAAACGTATGATTAAGCTAAAATATTTTACAGACAATTTCCAATGTTGGATGAATAGGAACTAATAATCCCATGAGGCGTATTGCTTTTATCCTTGCAGATGATTCCCTGGTTATGTCCTTCAACCAGTTTCCATGCACTGAGAAAAGAATGCTATTTGTCTTGCTTGATGTGGTCTGTAAAGGAGGCAGAGTAATTTCAGGAACTATGGCAAGCTTCCATTTGAAGAACTCTAAGGAACAGAACAACCTCAAAGCTAGAGAAAAGTTTACCCTAATGCTCCACTCACTGTTAACTAATTGAGTTAATAAAAGGTTGAATATGTGGCAGAATTTAATTTAGGACATTCTTATATTTCAACGTGGTTTTGAGAGTGTGAGTGGGGTAGATGGAATTGTTAAAACTCAATCAAATTGAATTTCATGAGCACCTACCAACAATGTCATTTTCTACATTCCAAAAAGACTCAGGTCATTTCACAAAACAAAGATTAACCCTGAGTGAGATGAACACTCTATATACATTTTACATATCAAATCAACATGAAAATTAAATCAAAGAGAAAGTATATAAGAACATGCAATAATAAGAAATGAGTAAGGAGAATGATGATTAATGCTATTTCAGATACAGTGGTTAAAACTACTAAGTTTTAAGTTCTATGCTAGTTATAGGTGTCAGGGAGATAAGGATGAATCAAAAATTTAATGAGGTAATTTGTTTTTTAATACTTGAATTTTGAAATCAGGGTCTTGTACATGTTCCACAGGTATCTTTGAGTTGCACCTACAACTTCTTCCTATTTATTTATTTTAAGACAGGGTCTCACTAAATTTGCACAGCCTCACTCTGGCCTTGAACTCAGGGGCATGTTGCCTCAGGGTTCTAAATCAATGGATCACAGGCATGGGCCACGGTACTGGGGTATGAGATATTTTTTGAATATATGATTTGGGCCCATGGCATAGCTGTTTTACTGGGAGATTGGAGGCAATTTATTTATTCTCTCCAAGCTTAGATTCCTTGTATGTTAATTAATGCCTCAATACATAGTAGGAGTTCCTGCAGCGCACCATAGTGCACACCTGTACTCCCAGCAACTCAGGAGGCTGTGGTAGAAGGGTTGCAAGTGCAAGGCCAGATGAAGATTGTGTGATTTAGTGAAACCTGTCTCAAAATTAAAAATCAAAAATGGGCTGGTGGCTTTGCTCAATGGTATAGTATTTAATTACCATGAAGAAAGCCATTGGTTCAGTCCTAAGCATTGAAAAACATAAAGGAAAAATAAATTAAGAGATGTGGGTGAAAGAAAAAAAAACAAAAGATAAACAGAAACCTGTTATGAGTTCATAAGGAGACAGGATGAATGCATCACCTTGCTCATAGGTGTTGTTTTCTGGTGCCTGGGATTTGGGTCTGACTCATAGTGACCCTCAGTGGGTTTTCAATAACTGTTTCCTGTGGGATTGCTTTGGGATTGCTTCAGGCCTGGATAGTCATGTCGTTCTCCATTTTTTGGTTGCAAGGATGGAACCCGTGTCCTCAGAGAGTGCAGAGTGACATTCTCCCAACTAGGCTAAGCCCAGCCCTTGCACATGTTACCTGCCTAATAAATATTTAGCTATTAGTAAGTAATTGTATCCTAAGTGAATTAAAAAGCCATGCATTTGCAAATAAAAATGTTTGTAGTAGTATGTATGAATCAATTTATCCAAGAGGGACGATAGAGATGGTTTTTATTTAGTCCTGGCAACAGACAATTTTGGAGCTGGTGCTGTGAGATATTTTTGAAAGTCAATCATCTTTTTGTGACCGTGGTTGTTAGGTGCCATGGAGTTGGGTCTGACTCATAGCCACTCTATGCACAACAGGCTGAAACACTCCGCAACACTGTGGTATGTCCAGCACTATGTCAGTGCTATGCTGCTCTTCATAGAGTTTTCAATGGCTGACTATTTTGGGATTTTTACCAGAGTTGGCTGCCAGGTCCTTCTTCTGTTTTCTTGATGCCGGGCATGGAACTCAGTGCCTGAGAGAGGGCAGCGCAGTGCTCTGCCAACTGAGCTAAACCCAGGTCCCGTTTTCTGATTGAGATTCAGAGCTTTCTCACACTCAGAAGAGGCTGCATTGAACCTGTGTTTCTGATGCCAGTGGGCTACTCACACTTTCTATAGGAAATGAAGTGATTCCTAAGTGACCTCAGGGCAAAGAATTAGGACGAGACCTAACAAAGCAGGTCAGCTGTTTTCATGCTGACTGTGTCACAGCACTAGCCATTGGCAGAAGTGGCCTTGGTGGAGGGTTGATGGCTTGGTTAGAAGTCATCAGAGCATCGAGCTGGAAGCTAAAGTTATGTGCAATGGCTTGGGGAATTTATTTCAGTGATTGTTGCTAGTGCTGAACTTATAGATAGCAATATTTTTTATGTTATTCCTTATGGAGGATTGATCATCAAGCATCAGGCAGCTGGGGAGTGAATGAGGACTTCTGTTTTCCTTCTCTAATTTTGGACTTGATATGGAGCATCAGCTTGCACTAATCAGCATGATAACATTTGTGGCTGCTCTTAGGTGCCATCAAGTCAGGTCAGACTCAGAGCAACCCTCACAGGGTTTTATACAGCTGATGGTTTGGGAATTGTGTCAGGAGTGGCAGGCTATGCCTCCCCCCACCCTTTTCTTTTTGTGCTGGGGATTGAACCCAGATCCTCAAAGAGTTCAGAGCAACACTGTACCAACTGATCCAAAAGGGCAACCTCCCCCCAAAACAATCCTGAAATAATCAGCCATTGAAACCCTTACAGACAACAGAGAAGCACTGACATAGTGCCGGACATGGCACAGTGTTTTATTTTATGATAGAATCTAGCACCTTGCCAATCCAAGAAATGCGATTTAAGATCTTTTTAGTGTTTCTACAAAGTCTGTCTCTGTCTCTGTCTCTGTCTCTCTCTCTCACACACACACACACACACACACAGGAACACACTATTGAAATCAAACTTTTGGCTTAGTCTTAGAATCATAGTGGTCTGGGGCTCTCCCAAGCAATACACATGTCTTTATTTTTTCTCTTTATATTTGTTGTTCTTACATGCTGTTAGCTGAACATGACTCATATCGACTCATATCAGACAGCAGAACGAAACACTGCGATTCTGTGGCAGGCACACAATCTTATTTATGTTTAAACCTATCATTGCAGATACCGTGTCAATCCTTGTAGTGGAGGGCCTTCCTTTTGTTCATTGACCTGTCACTCTCCCAAACATAATGTCCTTCTCCAGGGATCCGTCCCTCCTGACAACATGTTCAAAATAAGGAAGATGCAATCTAGCCATCCTTGCTTCCAAGGAGCACTCCGGTTGCACTTCTAGGACAGATCTGTTGGTAGTCCATGATATATGTCTTGTTAATATAAAGTCCCTTTCAATATGTCACCTAGATGTAGTAGTTCAGAGACCCTGTTGCTCAAAGCATTTACTGGCCTCCATAGCAAAGTAGAAAAAGTTTATTAAGGCAGTGAGAGGGAGCAGAGTCAGAAAAAGATAAGTTCATTACCTATTTCAGTGATTGTGTTCTGTTGTTTTTTCTTTCCTTTTCTTTTCTTTTCTTTTCTTTTTTTCCTTTTTTTTTTTTTTTTTTTTTTTTTTTTTTTTTTTTTTTTTTTTTTTTTTTTTTTTTTTTTTTTTTTTTTTTTTTTTTTTTTTTTTTTTTTTTTTTTTTTTTTTTTTTTTTTTTTTTTTTTTTTTTTTTTTTGTGGCCCTGGGGGTTGAACCCAGGGCTTCACATTCGCATGCTTTGCAAGTCCTGGACCACTGAGCTGCATGTCCAGCCCATTTTATTTACTTATTGAGACAGGGTTTTGCTAAGTTACACAGAGTGCCTCTGGTCTGGAACTTGCAATCTTCCTGCCTCTGCCTCTCAAGCTGCTGGGATGCCAGGTGTTCACCACTGCACCCAGCTTTTGTTCTGTGTCTTTTTATAGTGGGACTTTGAGTGGCCTAGAACTTATGGTTTGCAAGTTTTTTAATCCGGAGAATGTTTTGCAATAGTGCATTTTTCTTGGAATGGTGTGTAGATTTTATCAGTTGGGACGGTTCTCAGATAGTAGTTGTTTCCATCACGCTTTGTCACCCGTACAACACCCCTCAAAAGTGCCTCACTGTCCACACTAGAGATCATTCCGTTCAGTGTTCTATTTGGCCACCAGCACTTCCCTCTCTCTTTACCAACAGTGAGATCGATTGTTTTTCTGGGGCTAGATTAATCTATCATTTGTTGCCTTTGCCAATAATAAAAATATCAGAGAGCCTGGTGGAATGCTTCACATGAACCCCATGAGAAGTAAAAGGACGTTCCTTTCTGTTGTTTTCCTGCCAGTTCTTTCCAGTCGGCATCCACAGATTCCAAGTGTCCAACATTATGAAGTCTGTAATCGTGCCAGTGTACAAATCAGTCCGGATGGTGGAGCCCACCGCAATGAGGGCATCTGGGTAGTGGGCAATGTGAGCTGCATGGGGAAGCAGATGGCAATTCCTTTTGTGCCCACAAAACTCTTTCCTCGCTTTGTGCAATGTGTACTCTGCCTTCTCAAGTATAATATGATAAACAGTAAAGGGACCCTGGTGTCACAGATCAGAGAAAACTTATCTCTAATCTTCTCAATGCTGACGACAGCCATGAAACTAGAGAGGGAATTTATACTGCTTCAGATCGGCCTTCAATCCCAGAGAGCTGCGGCCTGCAGATCTTTACTTCATTATCCATCCGGCGGACACTTATGTCTGTCCTTAGGGAATGATGAGAATAAGACATTCAGTGTGATGGACGAGGAGCAGACACTTCATTAAATGTATTCAGCATGCAGGATTTGGAACTGCTGCTCACTTGAGAGGCTCCTGAGAACCACGAGCTGTGCAGTGGTAGACACAGGAGATGCAAAATGGGTTTATTATTTTTCTGTCTATTTGTTTGTTTAATCATTTATTTCAGTAGTTGAGTGTTGAGTCTAGGGCTTTGTGCATGCAAGGCAAGTGATCTACACTGACCTGTCCCCCGTATCCCCCTTTATGAGACAGAGTCTTACTAAGTTGCACAGGCTACCTCTGCCCTTGCACTTGTGATCCTCCTGCCACAGCCTCTCATACTGCTAGGATTGCAGGTGTGTGTCACTGCACCCAGTTCAAAAGACATTTATTTTTCATTTTAAGGTTTTGGTTCTATTTCTAAGAACAGTAGAAGTCTTAGTATGCTGTCTCTCACTATACATCTTTAGGGTTAGGTTTCATATCTCCTTATTCTTTTTAATTTTTCCTAAATCAAACATGCACACACATGCACACCCCAGGGGGAGGGAAGTGGAGATTAATTATTAGTATTGAATTGGTTGATTTGAAAGAAATTTCACGTTTATTAAAATACTTTGTTATATTCATAACAAATACTTCTTTTTCTTTTTCTTTTCTTGGTGATGCTTGGAATTTGAACCAGTGTGTCCCACATAGTTTGCAAGAGCTCTACCACTGAGCGACACCCCCCATCCATTTCTTAGATATTTTGTCTTGAAAGAGGGTCTGTCTAGTTTACACAGGCTGCCTCTAGCCTTGAACTTATGTTTCTCCTGCCTCTGCCCCCTGAGTTGCTGGGATTACAGGTGTGAGATTCCTTGCCTGGCCAATGAAATAATTCTCTCGAACTTTATCATTTGGTTTACAGAACAATTCCTCTGCAATTTTTCCAATTTTCAGATTCAGGAAGTCCTAATCCAAACATCTTAAACACTTTTTCATTTCATTCTGATTCTGAAATTATTTACTTTATATTTAACTGTGTACTTCATCTGGAATTTCTGTTGAAATTTCTACTTATTTTTCCATTGAGCAAAATTTAAATTGTTTGAAGATTCCACTGTTTGACATCTGAATTTGATTTCTCTTGGTTTTGTTCCATAAGTTTATTGAAATACTGAGAAGGATTTGATTTACTCTAAGTAAATATATTAAACATATGTGCATTAAAATAGGAAAATAAACAGTGATGGACTCTAATAATCAGAAATGAAATTCCATTTTTACCAGACTTCTTAATCTCATAGTCTTCCAAAGTTAAATCTGTTTTATAAACTTTCTTATCACATAAAATGGGATTAAATCTATGGATTACTGTTGCCCATAGTGTTACATAGCGAGACTCCCTATTCCTGTGATTAGAAAATAACGTCAGTACCTCTCTATGGACACTAAGTGAACACATGTATTGTGTTTTGATGCTTAATTTCTGAGAAATAAAATTACCCTGTACCTCCCTACATGTATTTCTTCTCCACCTGCACAGCAGCTACCTATAGTAATACTGGCTTCAGCAACATGGAAACAACTGTGGTTCTTGAACTATCCCAAGATATTAATGAAAAATAAATGTTTTTATTAAGGAAGGCTACCAGACTGTATCCCCATGTGTCAGCTTGTCATGCTGGGTGGGCTTTCATTTTACATTGACACTGAAATCTATGCCATTGGTATTTCAGACACAATGGTGGACAGGTTTCAGCTGAGCTTCCAGAATAAGACAGACAAGGGAGAAGGATCCAGCTGCCCACTCCTTAAACAATCAGCCATTAGCCAGGTGTGGTAGCTCACTCCTGTAATCCCAGCAGCTCAGAAGACAGAGGCGGGAGGATCACAAGTTTGAGACCAGAGGCAGTCTACATAACTTAGCAAGACCCTGTCTCAAAAAGTAAAAAATGGGCTGAGGGTGCATCTCAGTGGTCTGGCACTTCCAGATCATGCAAGCATGCAGCCCTGGGTTCAACCCCGAGTACCACAAAAAAAAAAAAAAGAAAAAGAAAAAAAGAGAAAGAAAGAAAGAAAGAAAGAAAAGAAAAGAAAAAAGAAAAAAACAAATTATGCCATTGAAAACTCTATGAAGAGCAGAGAAACACTATCAAAAATCATGCCATAAATGACCCCCCATGTTGGAAGGCTCTCAAAAGATGACTGGGGAAAAGTTGCTTCCTCAAAAAGAGTTGACCTTTATGATGGGAGTGGAATAAAGCTTCTAGGACCTCCATTTGCTAATGTGGCATGACTCAAAATTAGAAGAAGCACAGGAGCTGCAATAACAGGCTCAAACACACACACACACACACACACACACACACACACACAAGTGTATAGCTCAGTGTTTTGTTCTGCTGTACATAGGGTCACTATCAGTTGGACCCAACATTATGGCACCTAACAAAGAATAAACAAACCATAAAGTAGTTGATCTTCAAAGTTCATATAATGGCTTCTCAATTTCATAAACCAAGAAGATCTCAATTTAGCCTTAGTATAATCATTCCTGAAATGTTATCTAATATATGATCACTCTTCATCCTTTTTAAGCCACTGTTAAAGAATGATTTCACTTGCTCATGATTAAATACTTAAGTCAATTTAAAACTTACTTAACACAAATCCCTTGTATGAAGTTATTTAATTCATATAATCCAAAGTTATACTCAACAACAAATATGTAGCTACAATTCAGTGAAAGAGCACCATGCACAAAAGGGAAGAAAACAGATATATTATCAGCACACTAAGAAAATCTTTGTGCTTCAAATGACAAGAACAAGCATGTATTTATTACTATTTTTGTGCTGACAGTAGTTCTAAGTGTTTTCCATGCAGAAGATTATGTATGACACAGATATAATTTTGTACTCATTTTATATATTAATAATTTTAAGAACAGATAATTTTAATAACTTAGCCACCCTCATGATCTCAGTGATGAGCGAGCTGGGCATTGAACCAGACAGGCTTTCTCCTGCATCTGCGCTCCTGAAATCCTGCCACTACCTCCTTCAGATGAAAGTTCCATTCAGTGTTTGTCAGCGTGCAGAATTACATCACATGTCCTTTAGCTGCTGTTGTTGTTGTTGTTAGGTGCTGTTGAGTCGGTATCCGACTCATAGTGACCCTGCATACAACAGGGGAAACACTATTGTCAGTGCTTCTCTGCTGTTCATAAGGTTTTCATTGGCATATTGAGGGGGCTGCCAGGTCCTTCTCCCAAGCCTACAGTTTCTGGTGTTCCCAGGCGGTCTCCCATCCAAGAGCTAACCAGGCCCGACCCTGCTTAGCTTCTGAGATCTGATGGGATCGGATGCCACAGGGCTACAGCTGCAGGCTGCCTTTAGCTGTAGAATTAAATGAAAATATTCCTAGAGGATTCCTTATTGCACTCTTGTTGAACTGAGTAGATGTTCACACAACTTTCACATGATACGCAGAATTTTGTATGTTTGATTGGGCCTTTGGCTTTGTGAGATAAGGTCTTGCAATCTAGCAGAGACTGGCCTTGAACTCCTGCTTCAGCCTCCCAGGTGCTGGGATGAAGGTGAACTCCCACATCGGGCTTGTATAGGACTTGGGTCATTTGGTGAGAGTGGTAATGATGCCTTGTCCCATACCTATAGTGGTGTGCTCCCTCTGTCACTGACATCACAGGATCCTGACAGCAGGCTGCATTCCTGGTCCATAGGCTTTCCTGGGGTCCCAGCCCTGAAGGAGCCCTCCTTTGCCAAGCACATCATTTTCCAGACACGGTCCTACACACATGAGACACTGATTTCTTAATATGTGAGCGCTGACTGTGGAATTTGGCATCCTGGTAAGGACTGGAGGCACACTAACAAATGAGACTTAATCCCTAAGCTGATTCTTGTCTAGTAGAGGACACCAAGAAAGGGGCAGTCATCCTGGAAGCCACCCCAGAAGAGAAGAAATCTGAGCTGAAAGCCACAAGACAAGAGGGGAGGAGCCTTATGCTGCATGTGACACAGTGTGTGTAGTGAGAAAAGCCTCTGCTTCTGAGGGCACACTGGGTAGATGCCACTCAATGCATCCATTTGAAGGCAGTGTCCTTTGTAACATACAGTCCTGACCATAGCCCCACCATGCTTCACCTTACTATGCAACTCCTTATAGACTCCGGAAAAATCATCATACTTCTGTGAATGTCTTCTGAGCTTACAGGATATTCTATATTGCTTAAGGTACACCGTATTGATCATTCTTTGCATGAATTCCTTGGGTTATGGTGACAATGAATTTTTTTTAAATTTCTCTACCATGCCTCATTCTATCTTCTTTCTACTGTGTTGTATATCTTTGCTACTTTGCCAGTGGAGACACATATAAATATAAACATCTTGAAGGACTCTGTCATTATCTAATGAAATTGAAGATGCAAAACAATTTTTAATCTGAAAATTCGTCTGATACTTAGAAACTGTCAGGAAAGAGAAGCTCTTACATATTTGTTTAACAGTCGTGTTTACAAAAGCAAAGTATAGAATCTATCCCAATAACTATCAGTAGAAAAATGACTTAGTTTGTTATGTGCCAGCTAATCAACTTTTGACTCCATGTGCTAAATTCACTCCTCATTGTCTATCTTCTTTGTAGATTGGGGATCTTTAGCCATTTATTCTTTTCCATGTGACATGATATTAAACTTTGTGAGTAGAAGGATATGGAGAAATATTTCATGGAGTCTTCTTTATTCTTCTTTTTAGGCTTCTGCAATGGAAATGACTTTTCCAATCTTCCCTCTGGCTTCACCAGTGCCCAGCTCCTGTAGTCCAGGCTGCTGATATAGCTCCTGGTTCCTTCATTTCCTGGTGACCAGCAGAATGTAGCAGCCAATAACTTTCCTTGACAATGGCCTTGGGAGTTTGTTTTTAATATCAAACAGAGCATCATGGGAATGTCTCCTCAGCTTACTTCTTCTGGCTGGCTGGAGCATGGATGATATTCCTGTTCATAAAATAGTTTCCTACCTATTAGTTTATACAAAAATACACAAGAAACACTAGTACACAGTAATCCTGAATTGCATTTTGAATCAGGTAATCTTTTGGTCAACTATGCTGGTAATGACAAATTAAAGAAAAATAGGGTTGCATTCATCTTCAAAAAGACATTTCAACATCTGTCATGAAGTACAATGCTGTCAGTGATAGAATAATATCCCCATGCTTACTTGGGAGATCAGTTAATATGACTATTATTCCAATTTATGTAACCACCACTAACAGGGAATATAGTACCAACTCTTGCAATTGGAAATAGAGTGAATATGCAATCAGGATGTACTGATACTTAGGGGTGACTGGTTCATAAATTTGGAAACAAAGAAGGCTCAGTAGGCGAAAACATGACCTTGGTAACAAGAATGATGCTGACGATTGTATAATAGAATTTTGTCAGGTCAATGACCTTTACATTGAAAATACATTTTTCACCAACAAAAGTGACAACTATACACATGGAAATCACTGGATGGTGTAGGGAAAAATTGGGAGGAAATTGGTAAAAACTCCCAAACTGGGAAAATGGCGTTTGAATATCTGGTTTGTAAATTAGAAATCTAGGGAAAATGAAAGTAACTTGGTTGCACGTTTGTACAAAACCCTTCCTGATTGGACAATTCGACTGAAAGCTGAGTGGCTCAGGCCATTCCAAGGGCGAGCTACATAAAGAGCTGCGCTGCGGCAGCTCGACCTTTTCTTTGGGAGGGCCTTTCTGGCATCCCTTTCTGTGCCTTCTCGCCTGTCCCTGCCCGGACCAGAGATGAGGACGCGCCTCTCCCGCTGCTCTCCCCCGAACCTTTGATGAGGAAAAAACGCTCTCCCGTCGCAATCCTCAACAAGGAAAAGAACCTGCTCTCCGTCTGATCACCGAGGAAGCGGCAGCTGTCTCCTCCTGACCACCGAGACGACCAACACAGGTGTTTGTCCCTGGAAGGCAAAAGCGCCTAAGGCTTTTCCTTTCTCCTGTCTCCTCCGGGGTCCTGAGGGCCGCGGGAGTCTGCGCCCCTCACCTGAGGGTCCCGAGTGAATTGTGTTTAGTATCTGTGTGCACGGAGGCGCAGCCCGTCCGAACCTTCAGGCCAGACCGGGAGGCGCGCGCCCCACAGATGGATCACGCAGAAAGAAAATCAACTACATTTGTGGAAAGAGATGATAGAAAAGCTCAACATCAAATGTCAGAAGAAGACCAAGCACTGATGGTCGATCAGACCATCAACTGCTCATAAACTGAAGAAACTTAGAACAAGTATACAAGAACCAAAATATAACCTCGAGTATACTCCACCTGAGTTCAAAGACTACCAGAGGAAAGGCTTAAAGCATTAGACTTTAATGACAGAAGACCAGATAAGTTGTGGCATAACATCAAAAACCTCCTTCATGTGGAAAGTAGTTTATTAAAAAGGAAAAAGAAGGGAAGACCAAATTACATGTCAAGAGAGGCCTTGAAACTTGCTCTCAACTTTGAGCAGCTAAAGGAAAATTAAGACATGATAAATTTAAGGAATTAAGCAGAAGATTTCAAAAGGCAGCTTGAGAAGATGAAATCAAAGATAATGGCATGTACTGGAGACAGAAAAGCAAAGGGGAAGAACACACTCTACTTTTCTCAAGCTTGAGGATTGGAAGAAAAATTCAAGCCTTGAATGGAAATAGTGTGGGATTCTACAGGGACAGTATTAAATGAGGCAGGAGACATCAAAAGAAGATGGAAGGAATGCATAGAGTTATTATACCAGAAAGAAAGTTAGATGACCAACCATGCCAAGAGTTTGCAAATGATCAGGAAGCAATGGTACTGATCGAAGAAGTGGAAGCTGACTTCAAGGCATTGGCAAAACACAAGGCTCCAGGAATTGATGGAATACCAATTGAGATGTTTCAACAAAAAGATGCAACACTGGAGGTGCTCGTTTATTTATGCCAAGAGATTTGGAAAACAGGTACCTGGCCAACTGACTGGAAGTGATCCATATTTGTGCCTATTCACAAAAACGGGGATCCAACTGAATATGAAAACTATCAAATGATATTAAAATGATAAATAAGAAAATTGGGCTAAAGATCATTCAAAAGTGACTGCAACATTATGTAGACAGGGAACTGCCAAATAATCAAGGCAGGTTCAGAAGAGGGTGGGGAACCAGGGACATAACTCTTGATGTAAGATGAATATTAGCTGAAAGCAGAAAATGCGGAAAAGATGTCTATCTATGTTTTATTGAATATGCAAATGGCTTTGACTGTGTGGGTTATAACAAATGATGGATAGCACTGGGAAAAAATGGTAATACCAGAGTACTTAATTGTACTCCTGATGAATCTGAACATGTACCTGGAGGCAGTCATTTGAACAGAACAAGGAAATAATGCTTGGATTAAAGTTGAGTAAAGTGTACCTCAGGGCCATATCCTTTAACTGTACCTCTTCAATCTGTATGCTGAGCAAATAATCTGAGAAACTGGGCATTATGAAGAAGAATGTAACATCAGAACTGGAGGAAGACTTATTAACAACTTGTGTTATGCAGCTGACACAACTCTGCTTGCTGAAATTGTAGAGCATTTGAGACACTTACTAGTGAAGATTAAAGAAAGCAGCTTTCTATATGCACTGTGCCTCATTATCAGGAAAACAGAAATCCTTACAACTGGGTCAGTAAGCAACTTCATGATAAATGGAGATAAGATTGAAGTTGTCCAAGATTTTGGTTTACTGGGTTCTACAATCAATATCTTGGGAGAACGGCCTGGAAATCCACTCCCAAGGCAATCCCAAAACAGCCATTGAAAACCCTATGAGGGTCGCTACCAGTCGGATACTGACTCGACGGCACATAACAACAACAAAAACAACAATCAATATCTATGGAATCAAAAGACACATTGCCTTGGGAAAAGCTGTCAGAGAAGACCTCTTTAAAGTGTTAAAAGTAATGATGTCACATTGCAGATAAAGGTATGTCTGATTCCTGCTATGGTATTTTCAGTCGAATCAAAAGCTGGACATTCAATAAGGGAGATAGGAGAAGAATGGGTGTTTTAGAGTTATAATGCTAGAGATGAATATTGAATATACCTCTGGCTTGAAAAAGAACCAACAGATCTGTCCTAGCAGAAGTGCAACCAGAATGCTCCTTGGAAGCAAGTATGGCCAGACTGTGCCTTATATATTTTAGACATGTAGTCAGGAGGGACCTACTCCCTGGAGAAGGCACTCATGTTTGAGAGAGTGGCAGGCCACATTTAGTTTAGGGAAAACCCTAAACTAGATGGATTGACATAGTGTCTGGAACAGTGTGCTCAAATACACAGAGTATTGTGTGCTTTGTACAGAATCGAGGAGTATTTTGTTCTGCTCTAGGGTCACTATGTTAGACCTGACTCAATGGCACCTAATAAGAACAAAAACAATTTCATGATTTGAATGGGCCACACGTCAACTGACCTTTCATGTTCAATAATCTACAAAATTAGTATGTGGATGATTAGAATACATATAATTGGTTCAGATCTATAATAATATCAATAAAACAAGAGTTGATTATCAAGTATGGTGTTAAGGAACTTACTTATAATTTTTCTAATTATTCAAAATAAATGCTATATGGTTGATATTAATATTTCACAGAGAAGAAACCTGTAGCCTGGGAGATTGTTTTACATTATTTGTCTCAATGCATTTTGCAAATAATTGTTGAAATTTACTCCATTATACTATCTCCTGAAGTATTGCATTCTTGTGATCATTAAAGTCCTACTTGTAAGCAAGTGACATTCTATTGCCACATGAATGTTAGAATGCTTGACTGAAAGCATAAAATAGAATCCAAAACAATTTTATTACCTTCTACATGATCTACGCAGAAGACTCTTTTATTGATGGGTCTATGCCAGTTCTTATACAGACAAGTTTCTAAGTAAAGAGGTAAAGAAATAGTCAGAATCTTGCTGCTATTGGCAAGCCAGCCACCCAGGTTAAATGATGCCCTTACTCCCAATGCTGACCTTTTGAAAATACCTACAGAAAGGTTGTTGCTTGGTGATTTAACTCATTAGGCAATACTCAGTATGACTAGCCCAGGACCAGTTGGTACTTATCAGAAATAAATACATTTGGCAAAATTTAGGGGAAAAATTTAAATGCGCACAATAGGGGAGTAAGGAAATATATATA
The DNA here is from genome assembly GCA_007922755.1 of Pedetes capensis. Classification (NCBI taxonomy): domain Eukaryota; kingdom Metazoa; phylum Chordata; class Mammalia; order Rodentia; family Pedetidae; genus Pedetes; species Pedetes capensis. The sequence continues at coordinate 27,165 of VMDO01019723.1, forward strand.
TGTTTGTTGCATCTTATACATATAATACAGATTTGTTATGTTACCTTGTGTGTTTTTTTGTTGGTGTTGGTGGTGCTGTGGTGTGTGTCCCACTTCATAGTGACCCTGTGTACAGCAGAATGAAACTCCCAGACACTGTTCCATGACCAGCATTATGTCAGTGCTTCGCTGTTTTTTATAGGGTTTTCGATGGCTGAGAGTTTTAGCATTGTTTCAGAAGTATGCTGCCAGGTCCTTTCCCTGGTTTTGCAGTGCTAAGGATCAAACCCGTGGTCTCAGAGAGCACATAGCAGCACTTTACCAATTGAGCCAACTCCCAATAATATTGGGCTAAAAAGTTATAACTTTATGAAAATATGGGTACTACTCAGCAAACTGAAAATTCAGAACAAAATGAAACTCATTGATATATTTCAAACAGTATAATTTGCAAAATATAACAGTAGCATAAATTATATTTTTAATGTCATAACATACTTTTTTTGCTAAGGCTTATGAAAATACTGAAAGTATGATGTGCCAATGGAAAGTATAGTACAAATTTTTTGCATATTAAAATAATTAATAGATAACCCTAGGCACCTCATACAAGCAAATCTTTTTCACATTAGGGATCTCATTAATCTACTCAGAGAAGTTGCCTGGCAGATTAGAAGTATTTACCAAATGATATAATAATTTTTTTATTATTAATATAAATGTATCATGAACAGAAGTGATGGTATTTACTTCATTCTCTTAGCAGTATTCAATTTAGTTCAAGTGCCTTCTGTTTATCAAAACTCCTACAGATCTTAGATTTCACAGTTCAAACAGTGAGATAATTTGTAAGAGGACAAATCATTTTTTTAAAGATGGAAATTCAGCTTCATAGAATATATGGTGTTTGGGATGTCTTTAAAATGTATTTATACTTTTCCCAGAGGAAAAATTGGAAAGAAAATATAAAGGAAAAAGAAAAACGCCACCCATATCCACCTCAAAAGAACACAAATGTTGTCATTTTCCTATTTGCCTTAAGTTTCTCCATTCCTTAAAAAACAAACTATTTTATAATTTTCTATCTTTTTGGCTTACCTTATATTATATTGTATCTCTTTATATTTTAGTCTCTATAAGAAAAAATATTAATTACACAGTAGTTAAGTATATAGATATTTGACAATTTAGTAATTTCTTCTTTTCAGAAGTTAACATTGTTTTCTTTGGTATCATAATATTAAAATTCATAACCTTCTTTACATAGCGTATTTTCTCCTAAATTGAGACTAGTTCCTTAAGAGAAAAATTAAAGATGTGAAAACACTAGGTCAAAATATAAGAACCTTGTGATATCTCTTGAAACTCTAGTACTATATATTTATGCTTTTGAAGAAGCTTAAAATATTTCACAATACTATCAGAAAAGCATGGGAGTATTTCCTTCTTTATACCACCAATTGGAATGGGAAAAACTACATTTTAAAATCTTATTATAGATGCAAAATAATATGATATTATTTTAATTGTATGTGCACATGAATTATTAATGATCTGCAATATTTCTCCATGTTTCTTTACAGATAGCACTTTCGTTCCAAATTATTTGACTTGTTCAGTAGAAATATTTAAAACTTTGTTCTTTAAGATTTCTTCAATTGTCAAAAGTATTTTATGATATATAAAACAGATGATGGGCTGGGATTTAGCTCAGTTGGTAGATCGCTGCACTGCAGTCTCTGAAGTCCGGAGTTCAATTTCCAGCACCGCAAAAATGGGAGAAGGACCTGGCAATCCACTCCCAAGGCAATCCCAAAACAGTCAGCCATTGTAAACCCTATGAGGGTCGCTATGAGTCAGATACCGACTCGATGGGACCTAACAACAACATTATAGATTATGTACATACATAAAACCTACATATATGTGTGTGTGTGTGTGTGTGTGTGTGTGTGTGTGTGTGTGTGTGTATTCTGTCTATTAGGCCTAAGAAGTAGAATTTGAATTCTTAGACCTAACAGTTTGCATCCAAATTGGGATTCCAGGCCACGTTCCACTTTCAGCATTTCACCCTCCTGCAAGGGGGTGCCAAGGAATGTTCCAGGTACTTGCCTTTCTCAAGGCCATGTTCAAAGAACAATTGTGGCTTCTACAGACCTCAGCCTCTCACTCAAGTCCCCTGTGCTCCATTTATAGGATGCTCTATTTTCTCTCCTAGTCCCTGAACTGGAAAATACCTTGCACCATTTTGGACTATGTATTCCTCTCTCTTCTCATGTTCAACCCCAATCTTTTCTACCATGTGTAGACATGAAGAGGCAAGTATAAGATTACGAGTAGAACACAAACATCAGTAAGATCCATCAATACCATGAGAAGAAATGTAAAATTTGCTCCAAAATTCTGATGCAATTCAGGAATTCTTCCCTTACTTATCTGATTCTCAACGTAAAAACCTGCTTAAAATTCATGGATGAGATTTGAGATATTATGGTGCCTTCATTATTCAGGTGTTCAATAAGGACTTATTACAAATCCAAATCAGCCCCCTAACACAAACACACAAAACATTGTTGTGAATTTTACTACTGAATATGGGCTTGCCAGGTCTGATGCTCTACATGTTTCTCTCCAGTCCCTCAAGAACTCATTTATTTCAGCCTAGCATGTTATAGTTTCCCCTCAAAGCAAAAGGCCACCTCCTACTGCTACTTTGGACTGTGCTACCATTGAAAGGTGAAAGAAAAGACATCTTAGAAATCTTTCATCAGTCTTTAAAAAGTCAATCCGTTCAAAGACTTACACCAGGAATTCAAATCCAATTCTTTCAGGATCCAAGGCTGCATTTCCTTTTGCAACCCTCATCAACTGCACAAAATGCTGCAGAGAAACACACCAGATACATGGAACAATAATTGATCTCATCAATAATGATAAAATTCAGGCTCTCATTGCATAGAAAAAAACTGAGTGATATAATTGTAGGGAGGATGTTTGAATTAGGGTTTACAATGATTTGTTTCATTTTCAGATCAGGATCATTTGGGCTGTTGCTCCTGGGAGGTGATAAGGCAAAGTGTCATGACAGAAGTGCAGTGGGTGGGGATATGCACATATTATTATGGCTGTATAGAGTCTGTGTGTGTGTGTGTGTGTGTGTGTGTGTGTGTGTGTGTGTGTGTTGTTTGTATTTGTGAAAGATATAGGAAAATACCTACGTTAAAAATTATGAAAATGTCAAACTAACCAACCATCATATATGACTTTACCACCTGGGGAGGGTGAAAGTAAACAATCCTGTGAAAATCTTGCATTCAAATTGTTTGAATTCCAGGCTGCATTTTGTTTTCTGCTTTAAATACTGCCACAAGGGGGCACAGGGAATGCCCCAGGTAATTCCCTTTCTGAAGACTATGTTTAAAGTAGTCAAATGGTTTCTCAGTACCTCAGCCTGTCACTCAAGTCCTGTCGACTTGGTGGGAATTTCTCCCACAGAATGTGTGCTCCCTTTGTAGGACGCTCGGTTCACTCTCCCTGTCCCTGAACTGGAAAATACCTTCCATCATTTTGGGTTATGTATTCAGCTCTCCTCCCATGTTCAATCTCAAACTTTATTTTTGCGATGGGTAACGTTTAAGAGGCAAGTGTAAGATGATAAGCTGAACACAAAGGCCCTACCATCCTTCAGTACCACAGGAAGAGTTCTAAAATTTTTCCGAAGTCTTCTGACTCAATACAAGAATGCTTCCCATACCCATACGATTCTCGATGCCAAAAACTGCTCAAAATTTTTCAATGAGATTTGAGGTATTACTTGGATGTCCTTATTCATGTGTTCAATAGGAACATATTGTAAAATCAAATTGGTCCCTGCAACACAGATGCAACAATCATGATGGTTATAATTTGAGTATCACCACTAAAAGTGGGCTTGCCAGGTATGATGCACTTCATGTGTCTCTCCAGTCCTTCAAGAACTCATTTCTTCCAGCATAGCAGGTTGTAATTTCCCTAATGGCCAAAGTCCACTTCCAAGAATTTATTGTGATTGCACCACCATGGCAAGGTGAAAGAAAAGATTTCTTGGCAATGTTTGATCTGGCCTTACACACACCCATTCAAATAGTTAGTCCGGTAATTGAAAAACAATTCTTTCAGGATCCAAGGCTTCATTTCATTTGCAGCCCAAATAATGCCAAGAAGTTTTGCAGGGAAAAGCAGTAGTAGCTACATGGAATAGAACTTGATCTCATCAATAACAATAGTACTCAGGTTCTTGTTGCTTTATACAATCCTGAGAAATACCATGGAAGAGAAAATGTTTTTATTTGTATTTATAAGCATGTATTTGATTTTCTGAGCATGACCAGCTGCTTTGTTTCTCCTGGGATTTGATGAGGCAAAATGTCATGGAAAAGGGGCAGTGGCCGCCAGTATGCTCATCTTATGGCTCTTTGGAGTGGAGTTTGGATGCGTGCCTGAACTATACAGCCCCAATCCATTGCAAGAAGTGTTACAGGGAAACACACCAACTATTTGCCACAGGACTTGAACTCATTCATCAATAACGATAGTATTCAGGTTCTCATTGCTTTGTAAATTCCTGAGAAATAAAATTGAAGAGAGAAAGTTTTTACTAGGGTTTAAAGTATTTATTTGATTATCAGAGCATGATCACCTGGTCTGTTTCTCCTGGGTGTGGATGAAATAACACATCATGACAGAAGGGCAGTGGTGCTGAAATGCCCATCTTGTGGCTCTTTGAGGTAGAGTGTGTGTGTGTGTGTGTGTGTGTGTGTGTGTGTAATATATAGGTTATAACTGAGAGTTAAAAAATAAGATGATATGAAAGAAAGCTCTATTATATTATTAATTTAATCTTGCCCACCAAGAGGACAAGAGAACCCAACTGTCTTGGAAGGAACTGTGAGAATAAGATACACATACCTCTTAGTGTCGCTAGTTTGACTTGCATATATTTCCGGGTGTTGTTTTGATGAACAATTAGAGTCATAATATTTTCACACAAAGATATTCAATGGGATGTTATGCAGATGTGAGCAATTGTATATATTTTCAGTTATTAAATATATAAATCCAAAAAATTGAGAACATAGTCATATTTGAAGCTATGTTAATGGATATTGCTACCACCAGACCACTTTGACATCCACTTCCTCAGATCTGTGAGTTGGAAGAATGACATGTCTGATGTGTCCTTGCATGTGAGAACACCTGGAACTATCCAGCTCATGGGAGGGGAGATGAATACATAACTGGAAGTGATGGAAAGTATTTTCCTGTTCAGTGACAGGCAAAGTAAATAGTGCATCCTACAAAGGGAGCACACATTCTGTGGGAGAAAATCCCACCAAGTCAACAGGCCTTGAGTAACAATCTGAGGTACTGGGAAGCCTGTGACTAGGTTGAACATGGTCTTGAGAAAGGCAAGTACCTGGGGCATTCGCTGCGCCCCCTTGTGGCAGGATTTAATGCTGAAGAACGGAATGCAGCTGAAATCCCAAACAATTTGTATTTGAACTGTTAGGCCTAAGAACCCAAATTTGAATTCTTAGATTTAATAGTTCGAATCAAAAATTCATATAGAATTGATTTTTTTTCACCCTGCCCAGGTGGCAAAGTCATAAATGAGATTTGGCAGTAGGCATGTTGGGGGTGGGGCAAATTATAAACTGCAGAATCACAGTAACATATTTCGTTCCAGCCTAGAGAGTGAATTGGACAACTTGTCTTCCAACCACAACTTCAGTAGGAGAAAATGAATGCATTTCTATGTGACTAATAACATTTGTCAGTCACCCTGTGCTGTGGCGGCATCCAAGGTGCTTTGATGCTAAAAACCACGCCCCTGTATATCAGAACGGTTCATAGTCACATAGGAAGGACCTGTTCTTGGTGAGCTTCAAGATAAGGCACTGTAGGGAGAAGAACATGGTAATCACTCTGGAAACAATTGTTTTTCTTGCTGTGAGGTGCAGCCAAGTGGAGTTGGAAACAGAGCCACCCTAGCTGAAAGAGAAAGATATACCACCAAACGCTGTGAAATGCCCAGCAAAATTATGTGTGATTCGATGAGATTCATATGGTTTCCTGTGGCCGATTGTGACTGGAGCTTCAGATTGCTTCTACTGACTTACACATGGTGTAGTTCCAGGTGGTGTCACATGTGAGCACATACCAGACATGTCATTTTTCAACTCACAGTTGTGACTAAATGGATGTCAGTGTGGTATGGTGGTAATTCTATCCACTCACGTAGATTCTAATCTGAATATGATATGAAATACTTGTATTTGTAGATTTCAATAGTCAATAACTTCTAATTGGAAATGTTTCTATTTTCTCATAACCTGCACATTGCATTAACTACCTTTGTGTGCAAATAATATTACTGTAAATTTTCATTAAAGAACTCCCAGAAGTATATGAAAGTTAAACAATTTAAACATAATAAGAGATATTTGTATTTTCTTCTGACAATTACTTCCTGTTGTGTTCGATTCACATTCCTCATTGCCGGAAAGTACAACATTTTTAATACATTTTCTCTTTGTTTTACATTTTCATAATTTTTAATGTAGGTCTTTCCACACATTATTCACACACACTCACACAGACCACACACAGAGACTCTGCTCCAAACACCCATAATGTGAGTGTATCAGCACCCGTTGCCCTTCTGTCATGGTGTTTTGACTCGTCACCACCCAGGAGCAACAGCCCAAGGGTTCTTGGTCTGAAAATCAAATCAATAATTGTTTACCTGAATAAATAATTCCTCCATTCATTGCATTACACAGGTCTTTTTCAAAGCAAGGTGAATCTAAATGCTATCGTTATTGGAGAGACCAAGTATTTTTCCATTTACCTGGTGTGTTTTCCTGCAATACATCATGGAGTGGATTAGTGCTGCAAGAGGAAATGCAGCATTGGACCCTGACAGAATTGAATTCCAAGTACTTTTGTCTAAATGCTTAAATGGATGGATTTTTTAGTTGTGTCCAAGATTTCAAAGATGTCTTTTCTTTCACTTTGCAGTAGTAGCCCAGTCAAAGGTGACAGGTTGAAGAGGACTTTTTCTTAGAGGAGAAATTATAACATATAGGGGCAGAGAGAAATAAGTTCTTGAGGTATTGGAGAGAAACATGAAGAGCATCAGGCCTGGCAAGCCCACTTTCAGTGGTAAAACTCATCAATCCAATATGATTTTTGTGTGTGTGTTTGGGGGACTCTTTGCATTTTTATTATGCCCCTGTTGAATACTTGAATAATGCATGCAGCATAATATCAAATCTCATCTGCAACTTTTGAAGAGTGTTTTATGTTGAAAATCAGATGTATAAGGGAAGCATTCTTCTAATGGGTCAGAATATTTGGGCAATTTTTATAATTCTTCTCATGAGATTGAATGATATTAGTGTCTTTGGTGTTAAACTTGTAAATGTATACCTATCTCCCGAAGTCTACATATGACAAAGAAGTTTGGGATTTAACATAGGAAGGGAGCTGAATACATAACCTGAAATAATAGAAGGTATTTTCCAGGCCTGGACCTGGGATAGAAAATAGAGCTTCCTACCCAGGGAGTACCATATTGTGTGGGAGAAAAATCACGCCATGTCAACAGCACTTGAGTCACAGGCTGAGGTATTGGGAAGCCATGGTTCTTCTTTGAACATAGCCTTAGAAAGACAAGTTCCTGGCACACTTCCTGGCACCACTTTGTGGCAGGGTTTAGTCCTGAAAAGTAGAATGCACCTTGGAATACCAAACAACTTGGATTCAATCTCTTAGGTTTAAAAATTGAATTCAAATTCTTAGAACTAACAACTCAATCCAAGATTTCATAGGATTATTTTCCTTTACCCTGCCTAGTTGGAAAAGTGGTAAATGAGACTTAGAATTGGATGTATGTCAGGAAGGCAAATTATAGTGAGCAGATGGGGAAGTTTTTGTCCAGGGACTGTAGAGTATAATGAACAACAACAACATGCTAGTACATCACAATCTGGGGGAGAAGATGAATGCATTTCTCCATGCCTAAGCCCACCTGTCTGTCAGCCTCTGCTCCGGGTACATCGAAGTTGCAGTGATGCTGAGAACCATGCAAGCTCTAGTTCAGAATGTATTGTAGTCACACATCGGGGCCCATTCCTGCTGACCTTCTAATAAGGCACTCTAGGGAGAAGAACCAGGAAGATCATTCAGGAAAAAAGTGTTATTGCTGTGTGATGCCATCGAGTAGCGGCTGGGATTTAGCTCAGTGGGTAGAGTGCTGTGCTGCAGTCTCTGAGGCCCCGAGTTCAATTCCCAGCCCCGCAAAAATGGGAGAAGGACCTGGCAGTCCACTCCCAAGGCAATCCCGAAACAGTCAGCCAGTGAAAACCCTATGAGGGTCGCTATGAGTCAGATACCGACTTGACGGCACCTAACAACAACAGCAAAAGCCATCGAGTAGGTTCAGAAACTAGGTCACACTAGGTAGAAGTGAAGATGTAGTACCAAACACTGCCATGTCCAGCAAAATTGTGAGTGATTCAATGAGATTCATACGGTTTTCTACGGCCAATTGTAATTGATTGGGCTTCCAAGTCCTTCTCTCAGCCTATAGGCTCAGTAGTCCCAGGTGGTCTCACAAGCCAGGACGTACCACACATATCATTTCTCCAACACACAGATCTGAGGAAATGGATGGCAAATTGGCATGTCAGAAGCTGATCCATTAAGATGCCTTCTAATATGAACATGTCTTGACCTTTTTGTATTTGTATATTTCACTATACAATGACTTCTAAATTAAAAAGTTCATATTTTCTAATATCTGCATCACGCTGCTTGAACATTTTTCTGTACAAATTGTTTTGTTGTAGTTGTTCACTAAAAGAGTTTCCAGAAGTGCAGGCAAGTCCAACTATTCTTGCCCATTTTGAAATATGTGTATCTTATTCTGAAAATTGCTTCCTAGCTATTATTTCAATTGCCTTCAAGGTGGGGAAGTTACAAAATTTTAAATATAATTTAATTTTATCTTATATTTTTGTAATTTTTACATATCTGTCATTACCTATATTACACACACACACACTCGACTCCAAACAGCTATAACTTGAGCATGATAGCACCCAATGTCCTTCTGTCATGATTCCCACACTAAGTCATCAATACCCAGGAGTAACAGATCTAGTGATCCTGGTCTGAAAATCAAATAAATAATTGCAAACCCAAGTTAAAACATCCTCCTTTCAATTGTATCACTCAGGTGTTTTCAAAGTAATGAGAACCTGAATACTGTCATTATTGAAGAGATCAATTATTGTTGCACATGCCTGGTGTGCTTCTCTGAAACATTCCATGCAGTTGACGAGGTATACAAAATGAAAGGCAGCCTTGGATCCTGAAAGAATTGGATTCAAATTTCTGGTCTAAGTATTTGAATGGACGCGTTTCAAGTCAGATCGAAGATTCCTGAGACGTCTTTTCTTTCGCCGTTCAGTGGTGGCACAGTCCTAGGTGACAGGTGGAAATGTACTTTTGCCTTGAGGGGAAATTATAACATGCTAGGCTGAAATAAATGACTTCCTGAGGGACTGGAGAGAAACATGAAGAGCATCAGAACTGGCAAGCCCACTTTCAATGGTAAAATTCAAAATAATGTTTGTGTGTGTGTGTTAGGGGGCGGATTTGGTTTGCAATAAGCTCTTATTGAACACCTGAATAATGAAGGCACCATAATATCTCAAATGATATCCAAAAATGTTCAGCAGTTTTTGTAGGTTGAAAATCAGAGAGGTAAGAGATGTGATGGAAGGTATTTTGGGGTTCAGAGACTTGGACAGATACAGGGCATGCTATAAAAGGAGCACACATTCTGTGGGAGTCGTGTTACTTCTTTGAACATAGCCTTGAGAAAGGCAAGGACCTGTGGCATTTGCTGGCACCCCTTTGTGGCAGGATTTAATTTTGAAAAACAGAATGCAGCCTGGAATTTTCAACAATTTGTATTCGAACTATTAGTTCTAAGAATTTGAATATATTTGATCGTTTCCCATATTTACTGGAAAGGAAGTTACCAACTTTCTTATCCTGAATCAATGATTGTTCTCAAATCTCATTATTATTTTCCCTTTGCTTCAAATGGGGGCATTCTCTCTCAAGATGTTTCCACTCTTAATCATTCTTCTACACTTATAAATGCTTCCAGATTTTGTGAAGTATGATCCTGAATTTACTTTTGTATCCATTGATAAAAGTGCTAATACAGTTTTATTGTTGATCAATTCTCCCCTGTTGATTTTTGCTGTAGATTTCTTTACAAATACTTGCTTAAATATCAGGA
>VMDO01019724.1:0-39049 GCA_007922755.1 Pedetes capensis
GAAACACTATTGTCAGTGCTTCTCTGCTGTTCATAGGGTTTTCAATGGCAGATTGATTTTTGGGAGGGGGTTGCCAGGTCCTTCTCCCAAGCCTACAGCTTCTGGTGTTCCCAGGCGGTCTCCCATCCAGGTACTAACCAGGCCCGACCCTGCTTAGCTTCTGAGATCTGATGGGATCAGATGCCACAGGGCTATGGCTATAGGCCAGTGCTAGAATAGAAGGCATCTTTTTTTGTTTTGAGCCTGGCTTCCTTGCCTCTACATCAGGTTTTTGCTTATTGCAGTACTCCTTGCATTTCTTTGTTAGTATTCCATATATGAATATATCAGAATGTCTGTTTTTCATCTCTTGTTAGTGGACATTTGGGTTTCATTTTTGAGTTATTACTAATAGTGTGGTTATGATTGTTCTTATTCATGTCTCTGGGTGAACATTTGTGTAGGTACTACTTTAGGATATACTGCCAAACATTCTTCCAAAGTGATGGGTAGTTTCTCCTTTTCCTAGCAGAGTTCCAGTTGCTCCACATCTTTGCTAATATATCACCGGTCTTTCTAATTTCAGCTTTTCTGAGGGCTGTGTGTGATTTCTGATGGGTTTAAATTGTATTTTTCTGATGACTAGTGAGAGTGAGGGGCTGGGATTTAGCTCAGTTGGTAGAGCGCTGTGCTGCAATCTCTGAGGTCCCGAGTTCAATTATCAGCACCGCAAAAATGGGAGCAGGACCTGGCAACCCACTCCCAAGGCAATCCCGAAAACAGTCAGCCATTGAAAACCCTATGAAGGCCAAGGGTTGCTATGAGTGGGATACCGACTCGACGGCACCTAACAACAAAAACAACAAGTGAGAGTGAGCACCTTTTTATGATTTTGCTGCTCACTAGAACAGCCTCTTTTATGAACAGCCCAATTAAGCTTTTTATCTGCTATTTTCCTTTGGATTGTCTTTTTATTACTTAGCTACAGAAATTCTTTATATAGTTCAGATATAAGCCTTTGATTAGTAAAGAAGAATATGAATATTTTATCTCAGCTTGTACCTTTCTTTCCTCTCTCCTAATAGTCATTTGATAACTAAAACTTCTTAATTTTGTAAAATCCAATTGGTTAACATTTTACACAATGGTTATTATCTTGTGTGTCATTGCTTACTCTTAGGTTGTATTTCTATTGTATTTCTAGAATTGTTGCTTTACCAAGATCACATCTAGAGCTACAATGGATATGGAGTGGATTTCTGAGTATAGTCTGAGGTGTTATCAAGAAAGATACTATTTCCTTATGAATAGCTCATTGATTCAGAGGTTGTCTTAATCCATTTTCTGTTGCTATAACAGAATACCTGAGATTAAGTGATTTATAAAGGGAAGAGGTTTGCTTTGGCTCATGGTTCTAGAGGCTGGGAAGTTCAAGATGTAGCAGCTGCCTCTGGTAAGATCTCATCCTGCTTTGGCTCAGGGCAGAAAGTAGAAAGGCAAGTGGGCAGGTGTGGAAGAAGCAAAACATGACAGGTGGTATTGCTTTATAACATCAGTGCATTCTCATGGTAACTGATCCAGTCCCATGAGAATTAACTCAGTTCTGAAGGAAAAGCATTAATCCCTCTCAACGCCCTAACCACCTCTTTAAAGACCCTTTCTGCCAATATCCTAATGATGGTGCTCAGTTGCAACACATGTTTCAGAGGGGACAAACAATATTCAAAATATAGGAGAGCCAGTTTTGGAAAAGTCCTCATCTCTCTTCTTCTCTGGAGTACAAACTTATAAATGGAAACCAAGTGTTCATGCATAGGTCATTCTGTTCCTGGATGCTCTAACCTGTTTGGTTGGCGAGTTTGTCTTTGTGGCAATAACACCTACCTCGATTACTGTAGCTTCAGGGTAAGCCTTCGTCCATCTTATTGTTCTTTAGGACGACCTTGGCTAGTCTCAAACTTTTGGACTTCTGTACATATTAAAGAACCAGCTTATCAATTCTCACAAATGCTAGCCTAGATTTTGACAATATTTGCATTTAGCCTACATTGTGATTGCACTAATCCATGTGTGAAGAATGAATAGCTTTACACTATTGAAACTTCCAATGTACAAACATAATGTATGCATTTATTGAGACCTTCTTAATTTTTCTTAATACATTTTCCATGTTTCCATATAAGGATCTTATATATCTTTTGTTATATTTATTTCTAAGTATTTAAGGTTATCAGTCCTATGAATACTTTCCTGAAACTCCTTCTAACTTCATCCTATTATAAAGAGTATAGTTTAAAAATTCAAATTTATTACTGATATATAAACATTCTTGATTATTAATATTTTAAAAACATTCATCTTGTATTCAATAAAATCTAAATTGACTTCCAAAATATTCTTGACATCTGTGTAAGTTTCTTAGGGCTGCCACACCAATGACCACAAACTTGGTGGCTTGATACAACATAGATTATTTTTTCCCCACTGTTCTGGAGGCCAGAAGTCCCTGAACAAGATGGTGGCAGAGTCCAAAGGCTCTAGAGGAAGATCTTTCTTTGTTTCTTCCAGCTTCTGCTAGCCCCAGCAGTTCCTTGGCGTGTGGTAGCATATCCCTAATCTCTGTCCCTGCGCTCAGGCTCATTCTCTGTGGGTCCACATCTCTAATTGCCCTCCTTTCCTCTTACAAGAACATTGTTATTATTGTTGTTAGATGCTGTAGAGTCAGGGTCCAATTCATAGCAATCCTCAAAGGGTTTTCTTTTCTTTTTTTATTGGAAGTTTTTAATATACAACTTAATGGGTTTCATTGTGACATGGGTTTCATTGTGACATTTTCATAAATGCATTTCATTGTACATTGCTCACATAACTTCCCCTTTACCCTCTCACGACCCTCCTCCCCTACCTCCCCACAATGGCCTCCTTTCTACTTGCATGTCTTTTTGTGAGAATATTTATCTATATACATGCATCCTGATTTCGATTTAAGTCCAAACTTTTTTCTACAGTGATCTATCTTTTTACATTCTCAGCAGTATTAGATGAGTGATCTAGTCTGTTTACATTATTGCCAGCCTTTGGTATTGCTGCAATTATTATTATTTTATTTTAGCTATTCTTGTAGTTTTTTTATCTCTTCCCCCTTTTTTCCCCATCATACTAATACATACCTTGAGGTTGACCTCTCGCCCCTTCATCCCTCCTCATTGGCTCTCCTCCACCTCCTGTCTTCTCTCCTCCTTGCTTCCCTCTGCTAGATCCCTCCCTCCTTTCCACTCCTTAAATTGTCCCTTCTATGCTGTTTAATTGAGCTTTTTATTATGTTTCAATTTATGTATAGGATATTTTCCTTTCTTTAAGTTTGAGTCAGCTCCCACATATGCGCAAGAACATATGGTATTTCTCCTTTTCGGCTTGTGTTCATTCACTTAAGATGATGATCTCCAATTCCATCCATTTTGCTGCAAATGACATTATTTCATTTTTTAAATGGCTGAGTAGTATTCCATTGTGTATATATACCATAATTTTTTATCCATTCTTCTGTTGATGGGCACTTTGGTTGATTCCATATCCTTGCTATTGTGGAAAGTGCTGCATTGAACATGGAGATGCAGGTGTCTCTGTGGTATGATGACTCGTCTCCCTTTGGGTATATTTCCAATAGTGATATAACTGGGTCATATGGCAGATCTATTTTTAATTTTCTGAGGTACCTCCATATTGATTTCCAAAGCCGTTGAACCAATTTATAATCCCACTGGTGATATGAGGATTCCCTTTTCTCCACAACCTCTCCAGCATTTGTTATTATTTGTTTTATTGACCTTGGCCATTCTTACTGTAGTAAGGTGGAATCTCAAGTTGTTTTGATTTGCATTTCCCTAATGGCTAGGAGTACTGAACATTATTTCATGTGTTTCATGGCCTTATGAACTTATTCATTTGAGAACTGTCTGTTCAGTTCCTTTATCCTCTTGTATAGTAGGCAAATGAACTGAACAGACAGTCTTCAAGGGGTTTTCAAGGGCTGATTGTTTTGAGATTGCTTTGGAAGTTGATTGTCACATGCTTCCTCCATTTTTTGTGGTGCAGGGGATCAAATCCAGGTCTTCAGAGGGTGTGGAGCAACACTCTACCAACTGAGCTATATAAGAACATAAGTTATTGGATTTAGAGCCCACCATACATCCAAGATAATTTCATTTCAAGATTTTTAATTTGCTTACATCTACAAGGACCCTGTTTCTACATTCACAGGTCACATGCCCAGGTGCTGGGGATTAGGATTTAGACACGTATTTGGGGGAATACAATTCAACCCACAATAGCATCCAAGCAAATGCATATATTTACCCCAATCTTCATGGCAATAGTTTGGATCCTGGATGTTCCTCAAAGGCCCAGTTGGTAAAGTCTTGGTCCTAAGGTAGTGCTACTGGGAAGCAGTGGAACCTTTAAGAGGTAGGGTTTAGTGGGATTTTTTATATCATTAAGGGCATGCCCCTAAAGGGGATTGTTTGGACCCTGATCTCCTCTGCTTCCTCTCTTTTTTGCTTCTTGGCCACAAGGTATGCAGTTTTGTTTTGCTGGGGGCTCCTGCTTTTAGCTCAGTTGATGGCTGGGATTTAGCTCAGTTGGTAGAGCACTGCGCTGCAGTCTCTGAGGTCCCAAGTTCGATTCCCAGTACCATAAAAATGGGAGAAGGACCTGGCAATCCACTCCCAAGGCAATCCCGAAACAGTCAGCCATTGAAAACCCTATGAGGGTCGCTATGAGTCAGATACCAACTCGATGGCACCTAACAACAACAACAACCTGCCATGATATACTACTTGGCCATAGTCCCCAAAGCAACAGGGCCAATCGACCATGGACTGGAACCTCCAAAACCATGAGCCAAAATAAACCTTTTTTCCTTATAAGTTGATTATCTTGGGCATTTTGTTATAGTGATGGAAAGCTATCTAATACGTTCCCCTACAAAGTCACTGTTGTACACCTTGATTTTAATCAATCAGTGGTGAGTCACAAAGATTTCCCCATCTCAGTCCTTCAAGACATATTTGCATCCTTTCAGTGACTGTGTAGCATCACACTATGGGAGAAATGCAACCTCTTAGGGGACCCATCCTCTACTGGTAGACATTCAAGAGAGAGCAGATCTGTCAAGATTGTTTGGTCAAGTCAGGCCAGTAGCCCTCCTGTGCAGGCTACTTCAGTACCTGGCCTTGGGCTCCTCCTCTGTAAAGTGGGAATGTGGGGAAATGACCAAGCACCAAGGCCTACTATTCAGGAATTTCTCCTCCAAGGAAAAGTTTAGGGTGGCCCTGACCTTCCCTACTCCCTGCCTGGGGTACAGATTGATAGTAGGCTTTCTGTTGAGGAGGAATGTGCAGGAAGAGGTAAAGGGTCAGGAGTCATCTGATGAAAACCAGAGAAGAGGCCAGAGGAAGCTTCCTGAATGAGGTGCAGATGGTGAATGCTCCCTCAGCATTCCTCCTGTCAAATCCAGAGGTGTTGGGTGGAGTGGGATTGCCAGGTGCCCGTGGCCCACAGCGTTCCCTCTGCATAGAAGTGAAGCAGTGCCGTCCTCCACCTTTGCAGGATCCAGCCTGATTTTCCACATTTTGCCTGTTTTCATAATCCTCTCAGTGACCTCCATGCCTGAAATGAAAACCAGATGCTCCCTGTCTCCATCCTGTGAGTGCTTTTCTAAAACTCCCTCCGAGCTGCTTAAATCTCAGGTGCCATATGGCTGCTACGGCCATGTGGCCACTGGTGACATGGAGGTGCTCAAAGCCCCGCTGCAGAAATCAAGTGTCATGGTATGCTTTTCTAGCCTGAGTTAGTTACAGTAATTTCCCTTTCTCTGGTGCAGCAAGAGAACCTTCTGTGGCATGCAAGGCTCCAGGTTGCTGGAGATCTGGGTGCCTCTTGTATCCATTGCCTTCCCACCAGCCTTGGGTCAGCTGGCCTCTGGAGAGAGGCTTTATCCCTTTAGATCCCCCTGGCATGGGCTTGTTCAGGGCCCCATCATCATGCTGTAAGCCTGGGTCTCTCAACCCACTGCCCACCTAGCAAATTCCAGACCTCTAATAGCAGATCAATGTCCATAGGACATGACCGTGCGGACCCAAATGTCTTCCCCGACTTGTCTTTCTCCCTGGAAATGGTTGCTTTGTATTTGTAAAGTTTTCAGACACTAAAGCAAACAGGCAATGCCTGGGGTCTGCATGGCAGAGTGGTGACTGAAGGTTTGGGGTCAGGAAACTTGCTTACTGGCCCTAGCTCCACCATCAAAGTTCTCTATCCTGGTTTCCACCTCCATAGACAGTGACTTTCTGAGCCTCAGGTTACCTATTTGTTTATTCAACTGGGTGCTAAGACTACAGAAACCATCGCACATAGCCTGAGCTCTCCAGGGGCTTAGGGTCTAAGACAGGAGACAAACGTGACAAGAACACAGAGGCATTTTAGGTACCTGGACAGAAATAGGTAGGGATGGCCATGAGGGGGCAATGGAACGAGGAAGCTCAATTCTTCCTGTGCTGAAAAGACACAGAGAGGGATGCACTGAATACCGGAAGATGGGTAGGCATTTACCCAGCAGACAGGATATTCCTGGAGGGAATGTAGGAGCAAGGACACAGAGGGATCATGAGGCTGGTGTGCTGGCGGCTTAGTGTGGCTTGAGCATGAGGGGCAAGAGGGAGGGCTGAGGCAGGGAGCTCCTGTGTGCTCTGCAGAGCTCTTGGACTCTATGCCTAGGGCAGTGGTTCTCCACCAGGAGTGATCGTGCAATATTTGAAGACATTTTTGATTGCTACCACCGTGGAGCTAGAGATGCTAGTGGCATGTATTGGGTATAGGTCAGGGATGCTACAAAACACTCTAAGTGCAGAAGACATCCCCTTTGCAGCAAAGAATTATCCAGCCCCAAATATCAAGAGTGACGGGGTGACACAGCTCACTGTCAAGGCAATGGAAACCATTGAACATTGTAAGCTGGAGAGGATGGCCATAGCTTCTTCCTTAAGGAGATCACTAAGGCAGCATGGGGCTGGGATTTAGCTCAATTGGTAGAGCACTGCTCTGCAGTCTCTGAGGTCCCCAGTTCAATTCCCAGTAATGCAAAATGGGAGAAGGATGTGACAACCCACTCCCAAGGCAATCCTGAAACAGTCAGCCGTTGAAAACCCTATGAGGGTCGTTATGAGTCGGACTCAACTTGAAGGCATCTAACAACAACAACAAGGCAGCATGGAGGCAGATGACTCGAGGGAGCAATATTGGAGGAAGAAAGATTATTTCAGGGCAAGAAATGTGAGGACCTAGGCTAGAAGGTAGCCAGCTATGGCTGCCAGTACAATTCTAGCTTATCATTTGTTTCTGTGTGGTCCACAAGCTAAGAATGCATTTCATGTTATTTAATAGTTTGAAAAAAATGAAAAGGAAAATAGTATGCTGTGACATGTAAAGATTATATAAAATTCAAATTTCACAGCCCATAAATAGCTCTGTTGGAACACAGTCACACTTATTTATTTACAAATTATCTAAGACTGTTTTGAGCTATGATGGTGGAGAGGAATAGTTGCAACAAAGACCATATGGCTTACAAAGCCTAAAATGTTTATTATTTGGCCCTTTATAGAAACAGTTTGTTAACCCTTGACTCAAACCAAGGCAACAGAGATAGAGGTGGTAGAAAGATATGAGCCCAGGAATTTTGTAAAAGGAGTAGAACTGATTCTATTAATTAATTAATTAATTAATCAGCCACTCATTAGAAATGGGGCAAGGAAAGGAAATAATTTTCTAGCTTGGGAGCTTTGGTAAGAGAAAAAGGAGCCAGGTTTTAGGTTCAAATGAATTAGAAGCAACATATTGAATTTGAAGCAACTATGAGGCATTTAGACTAGATTCACAGGCCTAAGACTTCAAGAGGATATAGGAGCTAAAGATGAAGATTTGTATGTCATCTGCCTGTGGAGGATAAATGAAGCCAGTGCAGCAGTGAAATGGCCTAGGACAATAGGTCATCACCTTGTACGGGTGACAGTAACCTCGTGGGGTCTAGTGAAAGCTCTGCCCCTCTCCTCAGGTGAATAACACACTCAAAAATTGTAGATGGTTTCTGCTTCTCAAATCAGAGGTATCATGAAGTTCTGGGCTCAAGATGAAGAACCTCTGGCCTGGAATGAACTTGAGAGCAGAAGCAAGACCAAGTTACCAAGGCTCTTGGGGTACATCAACATGTGTGGCATGGGCTGAGAAACCAAAATCTGTGCTGCAGAGTGAGAGGGGCTACTTACAGGAATGACAACAGAACCATGGTGTAATGGGGACTCAGCTAAGGGAGAGGCCACACCCAGATGAATCAATGGACAGGCCCATAGTGTCCTGCACTTCAGAGAAGGTGAGCCACAGGGGTGGGAGATGTTTCCTGGGAATTTGGGGATTGTCGTGAATGAGCTTTGGAGTGCTATGGTTTGGATAAGTGTCCCCCAAAGGCCCATCTGTTGAAGGCTTGGTCCCCAGTCCATGGCACCATTGGGAGGTGGGGGAACATTTTAGAGGTGGAACCTAGTGGGAGGTCTTCAGTCATTGGAGGCAAGCATTGAAAGGATCCCAGTTCCTTTCTCTTCTTTTCCACACCCAACCATGAGGTGGACCTCTGCCACATGTTTCTACTATGATGTATGGTGCCACCACAGGCCCAAAGCAATGAGGCCAATTGGTCAAGGACTGAAACCACTAAAACTGTGAGCCCAAAGAAACCTTTTCTCTTCTTGAGTTGATTGACCTTGGGTATTTGTTATGGCAACAAAAAGCTTACTAACACAGGACAGAGGGGAAAGTAGAAACAGGGAGAGGGCTGGGACCCAAGTGGGAGCTAAGGGCTAGGACATGGTGGGAGGTGAGGAAGAGCAGTCAATGAGAGAGTGTGGGATATTTTGGGGGTGGTGGGTGGAATTGGAGGATGAGGAAAGAGGAATGCTATAGCAAGAGCTGTGGAAGGGGTACATGGAGCTAGACAGCAGGTAGTGTGGGTCACTGCCATTGTCTTGCTTGTGGAGAGGCTCGAGTATAATATTTTGGTAATCATCAGCAGATAGGGAGAGGCAGCCTCCAGCCATACCACTGTGGCACCTGATCCCATCAGATTTCAGAAGCTAAGCAGGGTCAGACCTAGTTAATACTTGGTTGGGAGACCATCTGAGAATACCAGGTGCTGTAGGCTTGGGAGAAGGACCCGGCAACCCACTCCCAAAAAACAATCAGCCATTGAAAATCCTATGAATAGCAGAGAAGCATGACAATAGCATTTTGCCTGTTGTACATAGAGTTGCTATGAGTTGGACACCAACTCTATGGTACCTAACAACGACAACAAGGGAGAGATTGGAACTAGAGAAGAGAGCAGAGAAAGGTGAGAAAAGGATTCTGGCCCATAGGTAGGTAGGTGCTGGGGAGTGAGCAGGACAGTGGGGCAGGGGTTAGGAGATTTCCATGCCTTCACCTGCAGGCTGGACACACAGGGCTGGGCTGTGGAAGGAAGTATGGGCTGGAGATGAAGACTCACGGCTTCAGCCTCTGGGGGACAAGCAAAGCCAGTACAACAGATTGGATTCACACTCCTTTCTCCTTACCAGGCAACATCCCATCTGCCCGCCATAGCCTGAGTGACTGCCGCTGAACGTCTGTGGGCTCCTTTAGTCCTTCCTGCCAACCCATGATAGGCACTGATCTGGCTGGGAAAGTGTTTTGTGTCTAACTCGAGTCTCACCAAAGTCTGAAGCCTGAGCAATAGCTGAGCTCAAACGTATTGAAGCTATTAACTGCTTTCAAGGGAATGGCAAGTTAGAGGGTGATATTTTAATCAGGGTTGTCTCACTGAGTGGCAGCTATAAAAGCAGTCATTTAAAGATGTTTGGACAGATCAACTACACACTGTGTCAAATGAGAGGTGCAAATTTGAACCATCCTTTTATAGGCACTGCCGAATTTAAGAAACCCAAAGTAGAGAAATATACATTTCTGTGATTGATATATTGGTTGTCAACCAGTCTACATTCCCAAAGAATTTGCTAAATTGCTCCCAAACGTGCTGAGTGTGGGAGAATGTTCTTTCGGTGGCTCCCAATCAACCCCACCTCTCAGTACTCACTGTCCTTGAACCTGGGCAGCCTCGGGCCTGTTCAATGAAGAAAGTGTGGCAGAAAAAGTACTGTGCCAATTCTGCATTTCTAAAAGGTCAAATGGCTTTTGCTTTTGTGCTCTGAAGGAAGCCAGCCGCCATGTTAAAACTCCACCCACCCTGTGATGATCATGCCAGGAAGAGGACCGAGCCAGCCGTGTGAAGAGTCCACAAAGAGGGGAATCAAGGGACTGCCCCAACCCCACAACAGTGAGAGCGGAGGCCCCAAACACACCACCCAGGTTGAGCCATTCTAGCCAGCCCAGCTGTCCAAGCTACCCATGGTGACACCACTTGGATCAGACGCTCTCCCTGCTGAACTCTATCCAAGTTGCAACACCTTGGACAAACACTAAAATGGTAGCTATTTTCAGCTAGTAGGCTTTGGGTGCATTGTTTTGCAACAATGTTGTTGTTAGATACCATGGAGTCGTGTTTGACTCCTAGCAACCCTCATAGGGTTTTCCATGGCTGATTGTTTCGGGATTGCCTCGGGAGTGGATTGCCACGTCCTTCTCCCATTTTTGTAGTGTTGGGAATCAAACCCAGGACCTCAGAGACTGCAGAGTGGTGTTCTACCAACTGAGCTAATTCCCAACCCTTTGCAACAATGTTGTTGTTGTTGTTGTTGTTGTTGTTGTTGTTGTTAGGTGCCGTTGAGTCCATGTCTGACTTATAGCGACCCTGCGTACAACAGGGGAAACACTATTGTCAGTGCTTCCCTGCTGTCCATAGGGTTTTCAACGACAGATTGATTTTGGGGAATGGGTTTCCAGGTCTGTCTTCCAAGCCTACAGCACCTGGCATTCCCAGGCAGTCTCCCATCCAAGGCCCGACCTTGCTTAGCTTCCGAGATCTGATGAGATCAGATGCCACAGGGCTATGGTTGCAGGCTTGCAACAATAGAAAACAGAAAAACAAAGCTTTCTTGTTCTTCTAAATTAGGCAGAATGGGGGGAAAAATCAAATCATGCACATGAAATGTTTGGAAGGGATTAGTCAATAAAGCTGGTTAGCCTTGGGTGGGAAAGGGACAGATGAAGTTAGATTCTTGACTTCAGCCTCCATGAAAATTCATTCCAAAGAAGATTTGTACAATAGTTCTGTAAGAGGTAAGACATGTAAGTAAACTGTTTTATCATGAGATTTTGGTCTACTTGGTTCAATGTTGTTGTTATTGTTGTTAGGTGCCATCAAGTCGGTATCCGACTCATAGCGACCCTCATAGGGTTTTCAATGGCTGCCTGTTTCGGGATTGCCTTGGGAGTGGATTGCTAGGTCCTTAAATGAAAAAAAAATAGGGGAAAATATAATCTATGCTGGGGTGCCAGAAATGTATATACATTTAAAGAGATGTTATCTATGCATTCCTTTCTGAAGTTGGATTGCCATAGCGATATGTAGTATGAAGGCTAGCACTATCATGAGACAGGTGGGACAGTCAGAGAAAATGCTGGAAGCACAAGAGTCGTTCAAGGAGCACAAGACCATTTTGAAGCGGTATTTGAAATTCAAGAAACGTTGTTGGGAGTATGATAACAACAGAGGTGTGAGTATGCACAAGTACTTCCAACATGCCTAACAATTGCATGCATTTGTGACAAGTTTGAGACACATGGTACCATGGGTGATGTGCACAAGGGAGGATCCAGTAAGCCTCGCACAGCAACAAGTCCTGCTTCTTCTGCCGTGGGGTTGGTACAGTTTACATGCTTGCCATAGAAGTCTACCAAACAGTGTGCATGTGAGACAGGAGTTAGCAGAACTATGGGGCTGGGCTTGCTGCTGGGAACCACTCCGGCCATGAGTTGAAGCCTGCAGCTGAAGTCCTGCTATGTGGTGAGCGCTGCTGAAGAGCCACTCTGCCATTTATGCCCATAGCTGCTCTGAGAAGCCTTGAGAAAGGCAGGCTCAGAGATTTATGCTCACAGCGGCTCCTTGCTTCTTATTCCCGGTGATGACTCTCACAGCTCAGGTGTTCTTCAACAGCTCTTTATTGTGCTTCCTTGTCTGGGTTGATGGTCAGACTGCAGCAGCAACAGCTTGCCCTGTGCACTGTGCCTATATACCCTTCAGGGACCAATCAGAGGCTGCCATGTACTGAAGGGTGATTGGTTCAGGAGGGAGATGCAAATTGTGGCATCGTAATGGAAACCAATCAGATGTTGTCCCTCAACTGCCCAATCAGGGTGGCACACTAATTAAGAGATGGCCAATCAGGTGTTGAGGGGTTTGAGGAGGCAGTGGATCCCAGAGCCATCTTGGCTCACTCGAGGGCCAAAAGGTCCCAAATGTAGGGCAGAGGTTACTGCCCTGGGAAGGAGTCCTGGTCCCCCAGGTGGACCAGATAGGCCTTGAGGCATGCTGCCTCTCTAGGCTGCATCCCTACATCCAATCAGTTGGGGGCGTGAGGAGCTGGGCGCAACCAATTAGGAGTGACATTTAAATAAAGGGTGAAACCAGATGTCACTCCTTGGCCAATCAAGGGGAGATCCTTGATTACCACATGCTTCCTCTCTATCCCCTGGGGCTATCCCATAATTCCCTACATGCAACGAGTTTATCATGCATTCTTAAAACAGCAAAATGGAAAGTTTTTGTCCCAATATGTGTGTAAATTCTTGTGGCACCCTCTGTGTTCATTGTGTAAAACTCCTAAGATTCAGAGAAGCAAAAAAGAAGAAAACAAAAATTATTCACAACCCTATCCCATAGAGATGGCCAATGAGAGCATTGTTTTCTGTTTATGTTCTTCTAAGGGGTTTTCTATGTGTGCTAATAATCATTTACAAATGGGCTGGTATTGTATAATTGTTGTAACAACTTTGTTTTACGAGACACTATAACATGAATGCCTTTTCATGTCTATCAATAATGCATGTATTATGGGCACTTAATATCACATCAAACAAATGCTCCATAATTTGTTCTGCAAATTCTTTATTACTGGACATTAAGACTGTTTTCAACTTTTCAGTTCCATGGTGAATGCTTCACTGAACATCTTTGTAGTTAATCATCATGCACTATTGAATTATTTCCTCAGAATAAATTCTGAAAGGAAGAATTGCTTGGTAAATAAGTGGAGGCTTTTCAACAGAAAATTTCAAATTACTCTTAAGAAAGGAACTAAAAATGATCACCCTCCCCAGTGATATGAGACTGGCTTTCCCTGTTTACAAAGGTCTCCTTAACTATAGATCCCAATCTTTGGCTTTCAAAGAAAGTATTGCTTTTTGAAAATTGCTGGAGAGGTTAGCTAAGATACACATAGGTTTCAACTTTAATTAACCAAACACCAGGTTGGAGAGATGGAGGAAAAGCCAGCTAGTAAATATTTTAGAGATTATTGTCCAACAGATAAAATCAAGAATATTATGTAGGTACAAATATGTTGTTGTTGTTGTTGTTAGGTGCCGTAGAGTCGGTATCCGACTCATAGTGACCCTCATAGGGTTTTCAATGGCTGACTGTTTCGGGATTGCCTTGGGAGTGGATTGCCAGGCCTTTCTCCAATTTTTGTGGTGCTGGGAATCCAACTTGGGACCTCAGAGACTGCAGCACAGTGCTCTACCAACTGAGCTAAATCCCAGCCTGGGTACAAATATAGCCCTGTAAAAAAGTGGAAATCATCTCAGCTCAAAGCTATACTGAAACAGGTTGGGGGCAGATTTGGCCCATTGGCCAGGGTTTGCTGAGCACTGGTCGGAACTGTGGCCCTTCCAACTGGAAGATCTCCATGGGATGGTTTTTCAGAAGTCGAGGTGGTGAGTTCACTCTGGGTCACCCTTGGGGTGGAACTTTCCCCAAAGGTCCTGTGTGGGAGAATTTACTAGAATCCTTGGTCATCATCATTTTGTGGGCTTTATTTTGTGTTATCTATTAAAAATATCCCAGGTATGGCTCAGTGTTGGGCTGGCTGTGGGCAGGCACATAAATATGCTCTCAGAGTTACAGAGTCTGCCAACTGGAGCCCAGGCCTGTCACAAGACGGGGCGCATTCTCTCTATGTATTTTACAAGATGAAAGTTGGCTTTTCCTCATATCATAGACGTAAGACATCCTTGTAAAACAATACAAAAAAGGGATTTTTATGCCAACCCTGAAGAGATAACTTGTATTGATGTTTTGGTTAATTTCCTTGTAGTGGGGAGGGAGCAGAGAAAGAAAAGGAAGGGAAGGGAAATAGGGAAGATATACTCCAAAACTGGAGTCATATTTCTATACGATATAGCATAGTGGTACTAACTTATCATTGGTTATGAAGATCACTGGTTGATTCCCCACCAGATTGTTGTTGTTCTTAGGTGCTGTCAAGTCGGTATCTGACTCATAGTGACCCTATGTACAACAGGCGAAATACTATTATCAGTGCTTTTCTGCTGTTCATAGGGTTTTCAATGGTGGATTGATTTTTGGGAGTGGCTTGCCAGGTCCTTCTCCCAAACCTACAGCACCTGATCTTCCCAGGTGGTCTCCCGTCCAAGTACTAACCAGGCCTGACCCTGCTTAGCTTCTGAGATCTGATGGGATCAGATGCCACAGGGCTATGGCTGCAGGCCTTCCCACCAGAAGGATATAAAAATTCACAAAGTGAGCTCCTAGCTAATGGATATTTAGGCTTCTCCTAATTTCCCATCATTATAAATAGTGATACAGTGAGCATCTCTAAAGTTATGTCTTTATCAATGCCTTTATATATTTTATACTTTCTTTAGAATAGATCCCAAACATGGCAGCTACTATTCAAAGAGTAAGTATGCATTTCATATCTTTTATATACATTTCTATACTTTTTCAGAAAAGTCTATACCAATTTATGGCAAGGTACCAGTGTGATCATAATCACATCCTTAGGAAAATTATTTCATCCAAATTATTTGCTAATTTTGGTAGGCAAAATGATATTTGATTGCTGGTTAAAATAATATTTCTTTAATTTCCAGCTGTTTTTACTCTTTTCCTATGTGCATTTTCCACTTGCTTTCTCTTGTGAGATGTATATTCCTAATCCTTGAGCATTTTGCTCTTTTCCCATTTTCTTACTGTTTTGCAAGAATTCTTTAAATATTAGTAACATTAAACGATTGCGTAGGCACGTATCATATATGATGCAAATCTTTTGTGACTTGCCTTTTAATTTTGTTCCGAGTGTCTTTCTGGCATGGGGGAGTTTTGTATTGTCGTGTATTTGATCCTAGTGAGCTATTTCTTTGTGACTCCTTCTCTTACTTTCATGTTTGGGAAGTTCATCTGGGGGATCATCCCCTAACCCGTAGCACCTTTGAAGTTCCTTCTTTAATAGCTTCATGTTTTATATTTAATTCTTTAAGCCATCTGGAATTAATTTTGGTCTAGGTTGAAGTGAAGGATCTGACTTTATCCCCCTGCCCTGCAAAGCTAGCCATCTGATCTGGCTCTATTGACTAATCCCCTCCACACTCTTAACGTGCATGACTTTCTCCCACTCTGCAGTATTAGGATGAGGAAGGAAAGGGAGGGTGAGGGGGGAGTGACTGAGGGAGGAGGGGGAGGAGGACTCTGAGGGTGAGGAGGAGGACTATGAGGGTGAAGGGGAGGAGGGGGAGATTCTCCAGCTGTGCACCAAAGCTACACAGCATAGATGCTGCAGAGACTTTTGTCCCCAGTGATGTGATCCCCATCCAGGATTGCCATTGATACACTGGAAACCTCTGTGCACACTGCCACCCCCAGAACTGCACTCCTCAGCCAAGGACAGAGCAATGGGCCAAGGCCAGTTCTGGTTCCAGCTCTGAGGCTTCTGACACAACACAATGGAGCTGAAGCTCCATTCTCAGCGTGGGTGTGGGAGGCAGGTGTCCCTTTCCCAGGCATTTACATGGGCTCCTCCAGCTCCCTCTTCCCATATATGAAAAGGAGGCCCATTACCGAGGAGTTTTTGGGTATGTGTCTTATCACATGTCTTTGTACTTCTCTCTTGGAGACTAGATCTTTGCCCACCACGTTAGCTGGTTCTGAGCAATCTTTTTTTGGTTTCCGTGCCATCACTGTCTTACTCACTGAGATATTTACAGCATGGGCGAGGTAGGATCTCAACCACGACATGCACAGCCCTCACTGCCCCCTAGGAACTCACACTTCCATCTGCATGTGGCCTACAGGGGTGTTAGAGTCCTGAGTGTCCCCCAAAGACCCATGGTTTAGAGGCTTGTTCCCCATCATGGTGCCATGGGAAGTGGCAGGACCTTTAAGAGGGGCTGGCGGGAGGTCTGTAGGTCATTGGGGGTGTGTCCTGAGAGAAGATAGTGGGACTCCAGCCCCTCCCTCTTTCTCTCTTCTTTGCTTTCCTCCCATGAGGTGAGTGGCTTTGCTCTGCCATGTGCTTCCTGCTATTGCTGCCAGTACCCCCATAAGAGGCCCAGAACAAGGGGGCCAACAGGTCATGACCTGAAACCTCTAGACCTGCCAGCCCAAATAAACCTGCTCTCTTTATAAGTTGATTATCCTGGGTATGTGTTAGAGCAACAGAAAGCTGGCTAACACTGATGTTTTACGATTGCCCTAGGCCAGAGGAGGACCAGCGGGGAGTTTCCTTTTGGGACTGTGACTGGAACACTCCCAACAATCCTGAGAATTATTTCCTAAATAAGGATTTCCTCAGGCCCTTGATGGACCTGGGGATGAGGCATTGGCAGAGAGGAGTGCAGGCACTTATTAGACTTGTTTCTGTTTCATGTGTAGAAAAACAGAAATGATTACAAGTTCCTTCCTGGCTAGGTTTCTGACCACGTTGCCCGCTTTGGTCCCATCCCACATTGTGCCTGTTCCCAAGCATCACCTTTGGCTTTTCCTGTCCTAGCTAATGATCCTGTCTTCCTTCATTTTCTGCAGCTGCACCAGAATACCATAGCTTGGGTATTTAAGGAGAAAAGAAATTGATTTCTTACAGTTCTTGAGGATGGGAAATCTAACGTCAAGGTCTTCTTGTCACCGCCTTGTGTGGTGGTGAGCATCACCTGGTGAGGAATGGCCCATGAGATAGAGAAAATAATTTGGCCAAGCTCATTTTATCAGGAGCCCAAGGCCTCAATAACTAACCCTCTCCCAAGAGGCCAGTCAGGAGGGCCAACATGGAGCTGTAGATAACGACCTTAATCTATTCATGAAGGTGGCACACTCATAATCACCTCTTAGTAGTGTTACACTGACAGTGAAGTTTCACCATGAGTTTTGGAGAGGACATTCAAACCATTGCAGACCCTGTTCACGTTTCTTCTTTGTCCTTTAGGTCCGTTGCCACTTGCTTCCTCCTCCAGTGTCTGCCCAGCCCTAATGCTTCCTACTCCTTATGTATTTACCTGTAGGACACTGCCTAGAGAGGCAGTTCACCCCGGGGCCTATCTAGGCCCCTTGGAGGCCAGAGGTTTGTTTCCCAGGCAGTCACCTTTGCCCTGCATCCGGGAACTCAGGGTCATCGAGTTTCCCAAGATGGCGCTGGCGTCTAATCCCTTGCCTCAGACCCCTCAACACTGATTGGCTGTTTCTAAACCCCTGAATGGCTTCTGATTGGACTGTTCAGGAACCACCCCTGATTGGCTACTTTTACAAAACCAAATTTGAATATCCCCTTTGATTGGCTGAAACCTGTATGGGGTGTCTGCCTCTGATTGGTCCCCGGCTAGCCCCAGAAGAGTATATAAGAGCAGTACATGGAGCAGTCTGGGTCCATTCCATCCACCGGGACAGACAAGGAAACAATAAAGAGCTGTTGGAGCAGAGCACTCAGAGTCGGCATCTTCACTGGGAAGAAAGAAGCAAGGCGCTGTGGGCATCAGCCCCTGAGCCTGCCTTTCTCAAGGATTCTTGGAGCAGCCATGAGCATAAGCCTCCTTTCCAGGCAGCGCGGCTCTTGGGTGCTCCGCTCCCCCTCACCAGAAGACGGGTCTTTGGCGGCTGATTCCCGCTCACAGCTGGAGCCAGTCCAGTGGCAGGGCAGTGCCCCACATTTACCTTTGTGAAATTTGCATACAATGCTTTTTGCCCTCAACATAGAGAGGCACAGCCATATCATATACCTAATTGGTTGTGGTGAGTATTTACCTTAAACAGTCTTTGATGTATTTAAATGACACAACCGTTAGATGTGGTGGTGCTGGCCTGTGATCCCAGAGATTTGGCTCAGGAGGCTGAGGCAGGAGGATATTGAGTTCGAGGCCAGAAAGAGCCCCCACAATCCTTTCTCAAAATAAAAAATAAAAATGAGCTGGGGGTGCAGCTCAGTGATAGAGCACTTGTCTAGCATGCACGAAGCCCTAGGTTCCATTCCCAGTACAATAAAACAAAACAGACAAGCAAACAATCAAAAAAGACACACCAGAGTGGAGGGCTTACACCTGAAAAGACCTGTGCATTGGAATTACAATAAGCCTCAGGGGACTCTGCTTTTATTTCTCTGCACACTCCCACACAGGCGCTCAATACAGTTAGTGCTGACATTCTGAACAAATGCTTTCCTGTTCCTGCCAAAGAAAAACCCATGCTTTCTGTAGATGGTTTTCCTACAGAAATGCCCCAGGAAAGTTCTGGTGTTTCTATCCCCTGGAGGTGCACTGGTATTTCCAAGGATACGTGGAAGGTGGTTTTTAGCCTGTTCATGATGTCTCTAGACTGTGTACAGAGGGATGCCAAACAGTGTTTAAAGTATTTTGTTTTCAATGGACCCCTTGGTTTAAGGAGTGTCCAGCTGCCTCTGCCTGTGGCCCTTCTCCCCCTCCCCGAGTGAGGCGAGGTGAGCTTATTCCTGAGAGCCCACAGAGAAGTAACAATGACAAGAACGCTAGTGGCAGCAGCTACCATTGTTTCCTAGGTGCCGGGCACCATGCTTGGTGCTTTATGGGAATCATCTTGTTTCTTTTTGCAACAGCTGATTGAGGCAGGAACTCCTTTTTTTTTTTTTTTTTTTTTTTTTTTTTGCGGTACTAGGGGTTGAACCCAGGGCCTCGCGCTTGCATGCTTTGCAAGTGCTGGGCCACTGAGCTGAGCCCCCAGCCCTTTTATTTATTTTTTTTACTTTTTGAGACAGGGTCTCGCTAAGTTACGCAGACTTCCTCTGGTCTCGAACTTGCGATCCTCCTGCCTCCGCCTCCCAAGCTGCTGGGATTACAGGCGTGCACCACCACGCCCTGCCAGGAACTCCATTTTTCATACCCATTTTACAGATGGTCAGTTGAGGATCATAGAAACTAAGAAACCCAGCCAAAGTCGCTTGTGTCATATGTGGTAGAACTGGGGTGTGAGTCTGACTTTGGGGTTCCAGAGCCCTAACCTTGGGAGCTCTCCTGTCCCCACTATGGGAACTTAGTTTGTGGGGAGGTTGTAGTGTGCCCAGAAGGACATCTGGCACCTACTGTGTGCCCACGAATTTCACAGTGGATGCTGTCATTGCTGGGTTTTCTGACTTGCTTGTGATATAGTGGTCCCTGGGCTGTGTCCTAACACAGTCCTGGCCCTTTTATGGCTCCTCCATCAAGCAGCTGGAGGCCCTTGATGTCTACCGATGGGGCAGCCCCCAGGCTCACAAGCAATGCCA
Source organism: Pedetes capensis (assembly GCA_007922755.1). Taxonomy (NCBI): domain Eukaryota; kingdom Metazoa; phylum Chordata; class Mammalia; order Rodentia; family Pedetidae; genus Pedetes; species Pedetes capensis. The sequence goes on from VMDO01019724.1 coordinate 19,755, forward strand.
AGCTGAGGGCAGTGGGCGCGAAGCCCCTCCAGGTAGCTAGAGACCCTTTTCCCTGATTTGATGCACTTTGCCAAGGGCCCCATCCTCCCTCTCGCTGCGTGCCTCCGTCTCTCCAGCTGGGGTCTACCATGGCCCTGCTTCCCACCCTTCCACCTATCCCAGCCATGAGGCTCAACCTCCAGAACCATCAGCCCAAAGAAGCCTTTTCTCTTTATAATAAGTTGATTATCTTAGGTATGTGTTAGAGTGACAGAAAGCAGGCCAACACAGATGTTTTACGGTTGCCCTAAGCCAGAGGAGGACCAGCAGGAAGTCCCTGTTTGGGATTGTAACCCTGAACCCACCCACTAATCCTAAGAATATTTACTAAGTATGGATTTCCTCTTGCCAGCCCGAGAACAGAGGTACTGGTTCCTGGGGACTGAGCTGCCTGCTACGGGCTCCTCCATGGATCATCTTTTTGATGGGGCCAACTTTGGGAAATTTGTCGTATCTAAAGTACCACCTGCCTTCCGGTCCCCATAAACCAGAGCTGAGAGGCCACCAAGCTGCTGGGCCAATTTGGGAACTAAATACTGGGGCCTCTGTAACTTCAGCAGAGAGGGAAGAACATCGGGAGAAAGCACGGTGGGAAAGGATTGGGGAGCAGAGGGTGGGCAAAGGCCCTGGGGCAGGTGTTCCTAGACCAGGCGGAAGGTGAGTGCCACAGCTGCAGAGGGTACTCCTGTAGCCTTGGGCAGGGCCAGGAGTGGCCCCTGACTATGCTCTGTGGCCTTGCTGGGATGCCCTGTCCATCATCTTGACTCCCACCACATTGCCAGGAAACAGATGGGTCACCTGCACCCTTTGACACACCCCATCTGATGGGGCTGCTTAGTGCCAGGGGCTGGCTCTCTCCTGCTCTGAATGTGGGTTTAGGGTACAGATATCTCTGGGCTGTGTCCTAAGACAGCCCTGGCCTCTCTGAGGCTCCTCCATCTGGTAGGTGGAGCCCTGTGACGTCCACCTGTGGGGCAGCCTCCATGCTCATAAGCAATGCTAAGCAGAGGGCAGTGGGCATGAAGCCCCTCCACGGGGGCAGAGGCACTTGAATTGAATGAATCTGATTGAATGCACTTGCCAAGGATCCCGTCTTCTCTCTCTGCGTGCCTCTGTCCCTCTAGCTGGATTTACAAACCAGGATCTTGCAGGCACACAGGCAGGCTCAGTTTAGCCAGTTAAGTAACACTTGCATACGGAACTTTCAGGGAAGTTTGTTAAAATGCAGTTTCCTGGGCCTACCCCCACACACCCCTAAAACCCGATCAAACCTGACACTCGTGCGAACGACCACTTTTTGCGTTTTATGTATGTTACTCACTTAGATCCACAATCCTACGCAGTGGATGCCACTCTCTCTCATTTTACAAACAAGAAAACTGGCACAGAGAGAGTGGGGAACTTGCCCAGTCACACAGCTCATAGGTTGCAGAGCCAGAATCTGAGCCCAGGCTGGGCAGCTGCAGAAAGCTCTACCATCTTGAGGACCTACTGTCTCAGACAGAGAAGTCTATCCACTCTCAGGAATGGCTTTCCAAGCCTGCGGGCCAATGAGCACTCATCTGCAAGTCATAGCATACAGGAAACACCATTAATCTATACAATTCCTATCACAGGGGTTCTTGGTCAAATAGCCACCTTGCTGCCCTCTACATGATATCATATTATTTTCCTAGACTCTGTAAGAAGGTTTTTAACCTATTGGGTAGTCAGCGACCCCTTTGAAAATCTGATGGAAGATTGTGTACTGATTGTGTGCACAGAACAGCAAGTGCCCACACACATTTTACATGGAACATCAGGGACTCCCACGACCAGGACGGAAGCGGGTCTGAGAAGCCCAACCCACAGGAACACGTCATTCTTCCCTCAACCAAGGTCCCCCGCCCCCCGCCCCCCGACCCTTCTGCTTGTCTCTTTGAAAATTCTCTGTGTGAGAGAAAGCATATTTAGCAATATTAGTTGATGGGAGTCTTAGTAATTAGGGCACAACTTTCCTTTGTGTTGGTACTTGCAAACATTCGTCTTAATTAAAGTGCTCGTAATGAGCCCAGAGCTCAGGGCTGCCAGAAAGCACGCTGAGACAGAAAATGCCTCGGATTATGAAAGGCTATCGCGTGTTTGAACCAGGGATTCTTATTACTGATGTGACCCCTCTGCTTTAAGTAGCTTTCAAAAAATTCTATCTGGCAGAACATGTAGGATATGTGATTTTCATTTTTTCCTTTGAAATCAGCTCTTGCCAGTAACTGTAGAATTGACTTGCTGTGCAATCTTTAGCAAATATTCTTTCCCTACAGTTCTACCTTGGGTAGATAACTGATTAAGAAATACCTTGTAATAATTTTACATGTCCTCGTGGCTAGGGTAAAGTACTCAGTTATTTAGCCAAACACAAATCTGGATGCTGCGGTGTAGGTAGTTTGTAGCCATGGTTAGCATCTATAACTGTTGTTGTTGTTAGGTGCTGTAGAGTCATGTCTGACTCATAGCGACCCTCATAGGGTTTTCAGTGGCTGTTTCGGGATTGCCTTGGGAGTGGATTGCCAAGTCCTTTTCCCATTTTTGTGGTGCTGGGAATTGAACTCAGGACCTCAGAGACTGCAGAGAGTCACTCTACCAGCTGAGCCAAATCCCAGCCCCCAGCATCTATAACTTGTTGTTGTTGTTAGGTGCCATCGAGTCAGTATCCGACTCATAGCGACCCTACATACAACAGGGGAAACACTATTGTCAGTGCTTCTGTGCTGTCATAGGGTTTTCAATGGCAGATCGATTTTTGGGAGTGGGTTGCCAGGTCTGTCTCCCAAGCCTGCAGTACTAGTAGACTTTAAATAAAGGAGGTTACCCTCAGTATTGTGGGTGGTCCTCATCCAATCCTTTGATAGCCTTACAAGCAAAGACCAAGGTTTCCCACAGAAGCAATTCAGCCTCAAAACTGTAACATCAAACTTTTGCCTCAGTATTCAGCCTGCTGGCTTTATCTGTAGATTTGGACTTCACGGTCCCTACAATTGCACAAGTTTAGCCCTTAAAATAAATCTCTTTACATAGATGACATCTGTCTATCATTTTGGGGCTGAGATTTAGCTCAGTTGGTAGAGCGATGCTCTGCAGTCTCTGAGGTCCCAGGTTCAGTTCCCAGCACCATGAAAATGGGGGAAGGACCTGGCAATCCACTGCCAAGGCAATCCCAAATCAGTCAGCCATTGAAAACCCTATGAGGGTCACTATGAGTCGGACTCAATTCAACAGCACCTAACAACAACAACTCTATCTATCTATCTATCTATCTATCTATCTAATCGTCTATTTATCTATTTGTCCATATCTGTCTTGATTCTGTTTCTCTTGAGAACCACGACTAACGCACTTGCCAAAGAGCCTGGCCTCCCTTATGGATGACAGGTGCTCTGTAATAAATGAAAGATCTGCATGCCATTGAATGTCCCCACTCGTCCACACCCCATGCTCAGGGTGCTTGGCCTCTGAAGGGAGAGCTCTGAGTCAGAATGCTCAGTGGAGGCAGGAGGTCAGCTTGGTGCCTCTCAGCTCTGCGTGGGGGAAATGGGGGATGGGAGTTTGTTTAAAATGCAGACTCTCAGACTCCCGTCTATAAAGCTCCCAATCCATGGATCTAAGCCCCAAAGTCTGCATTTTAACACCCCCCTGAGCCATTCTGCTGCAGGCAGTAAATTGAGAAATACAGCTTCCAAAGCAGCCTCCCAGCCTGCAGACCAGACCCAAGTCTATTCTCCACCCTAGGCCCTTGAGTTCTGAAGCTCTGAGCAGTGGGGTGGGGGTCTACCTTCTACCCTTTGGGATCTAGCACCCTGCTTGGCCATGTGTGTTCAAGTCCCAATTCTTAATACCAGGGAAGGCACACCCCAGGCTTTGCAGCTCCCACATGCAGCTGCTCCGCTCACCAACTTAGCCCAGACTGCCTAGCATCTGAATCCCAGCTTGGATTTTTATGAACCATTCTTTCATGTCACCTGATTGCCCCTGCAGTTGTGGTACCCTCTTCTGCTATGACATATAGTGAACTTGCTTAACTAGCCAACCCACAACTGTTTTGATTTCCTCTTCCCCCAATTCAAAGCTTAAATAGTAGAATATGGATTTCTTGGTGTTAATCCCCTGGACACATCATAGTTTGATACTGATCTGCAACCTTCTTTTAGGGTCCAAATCTCACAGAGTAAGAAGAAAGCCAAGACCAACCTTGGATGCCAGCTCTGCACCATCACCTGCTTTGGGGCCTGCCCAGGTGGGCACAGAGGAGCTCTCTGGCTCTCCCAGCCAAGGGAGCCACCCACCCTGCCCAACCTCAGGCTGTGTGGTCTCATTAGATGTAGTGAACATTGTTTGCCTGTGTTTGAGAAGGATGAATGGGCTGGCTTTATGGTGCTGGAGGCATCTATTGAATATACCATGGACTGTCAAAACAACCAACAGATCTGTCCTAGAAGAAGTGCAACCAGAGTGCTCCTTGGAAGCAAGAATGGCCAGACTGCAGCTTACATATTTTGGACATGTAGTCAGGAGAGATCAATCCCTGGACAAAGACATCGTGTTTGCGAGAGTGGCAGGTCAACAAAAAAAAAAAAAAAAAAAAAAGGAAAACCCTCCACCAGGTGGATTGATGCAGTGTCTGCAACAATGGGCTTAAACATAAATAAGATCGTTTTCCTGGCATGCAATTGGGAAGTGTTTCGATCTGCTGTACATAGGGTCGCTATGAGTCGGACTTGACTCGACGACACGTAACTACAACAACAGCAACATTTGATTGGAGCTCTGTTAAAGTCTTTACTGGGAAGGGAGCAAATAGGATACTTGGAGGTCACTGGGGACAGAGGAAGGAGGGGAATGGGGGCGGTAGCGGTCATAAAACATAAAGATAAGGAACAGAGCTGTCTTGCCCTTCAGGGCATTCCAGAAACCAGGCCTCCCTTATCCTCTGGCACTTGCTTACTTACCCTCGCTTTTAACCTCTGCCCTTTCCTAGATGCAGACCTGGAAAACATCTGGAAAAACAGTCCTGGGCTGCCCCAGTCCCTGAAGAGAGGCCTCCCAGAATCTACTTAGTTTTTAAGTTCTGATTTTATCTTGTTTATAAAATCCATATGGAGAGAGGAAAAAAAGGGGAGAGGCAGGGAGCAGAGAACCGCAGGCAGCTACAAGGGCAGGCTTGTTTCGGGCCAAAGTGGCATCTCATCCGGATCTGGGCTTTTGCTCTGCCCTTTCCATGGCTCATGGCTTCTCCTGGGGTCAGTTCATCTGCTTGTTTGAGAACAACACATGGAAGCATTTGCTAGAAGTTGTTGTTATTGGTAGGTGCTATCGAGTTGGGTCCAACTCAAAGTGACCCTCATGGAGTTTTCAACAGCTGATTGTTTTGGGAGTGGACTGCTACATCCTTTTCTTGTTTTTGTGGTACTGGGGATCAAACCCGGGTCCTTAGACAAGGCAGAGCAGCGCTCTACCAACTGTTGTTGTTGTTGTTAGGTGCTGTGGAGTCGGTATCTGACTCATAGTGACTCTACATTGCAACAGGCGAAACACTATTGTCAGTGCTTCTCTGCTACTCATAGGGTTTTCAATGGCAGATTGATTTTTAGGAGGGGGCGTCTAGGTCCATTTCCCAAGCCTGCAGCACCTGGTGTTCCCAGGCGGTCTCCCATCCAAGTACTAACCAGGCCTGGCCCTGCTCAGCTTCTGAGATCTGATGGCATCAGACACCACAGTGGTATGGCTGTAGGCTCTACCAACTGAGCCAAGTTAAAACTCAGAACTGAACTTTGGTATTGGGTTTGCAAACAATTTCATCACCTGAGTTTGTCCTTGCTAATCATCCAAAGAGAAACTGGCCACGTCTAACCTGGACGAAAGCTCAGAAGACCTGATCTGGGTCTCCGTACCTGCTGGCTGTTTAACCTCGCACAAGTTCATTAACCTCTCTGGGTCTCAGCCTTCTTACTTGGAAAGGAGAGGTAATGCCTTCAGTAATGCTTATGAGGGCCAGGAACATACCAAGGCTGGGAAAGATGTTAGATATTTGGTCTTATTTGGTGAGTCAGATCAAATGACTTCATCTTGTAAGTGTTCCATTTCCTTTCCTGGCATTGACCTCTTTATCTTAGAGGGTTGCTGGAGAATTAGTTGCAGCCAGTGTTTATGAACACACATTGTAATGTGATTCAAACTCCCCACGAATGCCAGGATCACCAGACGAACACCGTGTGTTTGTTCATCTTTGCCTCTCTGCTTGGAATACTCTTCTCCCACATTTTCTGCTCTAGAAAATTCCTACTTGAGATGCAGTTAAATGTCCCTCCCTCCAAAAAGCCCACGCCAGCTTCCCCAGGTCTTTGGCGATTCCCCTTACTGAATACAGGAAGTGGAAATTACAGGTCTCCATTCTGGCACCATGATTTGAATCTAAGTTCCTCTAATAGCAGGAACTCTGTCGTTTTTATTTGTAAATCATAGGATCTAACAGCATACTTTGTATACGGCCAGGAAGGACACTTTGTATAGGGTCCAGTGAATAAAGGGATGAGTGGACAGATGAATGGGTAGATGGATAGAGGAATATGTGATGAATGGATAAACTGGGTGGATGGATGGATGGATAGATGGATAAACGACAGATAAGAGTTCGAAAGATGGAAGAATTTTGTCAACGTGTCTTAAGAACCGTCGGCAGTTGGTGTCCATTTTCTCAGTGTCTCAAAACACTGTGCTAAAACGATTCCCTTATCTACAGCTGACATCCATCAGCGATTGCCACAATAGAGGAAAACTAATGGACTTTTAACCAAAGGTTAGTTCACTTCACACCTAAGTCTTGGGAGATTTCAGCTTGCATTTGGCCAGGCAGGGGAGTCGGCCTACAGCAATTTAGATGCTTGTCTCAACTGGAAGTCACAGTATCTGTCCCAGTTTTCACGCTCCTTGGAAGAGCTGTCATGGCAAACCCGAGCAAGTACATCGCAGCCTTGGTAGTCAGAAGCGCGTCTCAGCAAATATTATAATCTCTCCAGCTGGGGGAGAAAACGACTTCTTGTTCAGCTGGAACATGGTATTTCACAAAACTCACTGCGTTAGAAACAGGGACGTATGCTCTTGGCCCTGGGATTTGGGGCCAGACCACCCCACCTAGCTAGACCTCAGCCTCTTTGTGACAGAAATCTTGACTGTATAAATTTCAAGGCCTTAGTCAACTCTGTTGTTGTTGTTAGATGCCGTCGAGTCGATGTCCAACTTGTAGCGACCCTATATATAACAGGGGAAACACTATAGTCAGTGCTTCTCTGCTGTTCATAGGGTTTTCCATGGCAGATTGAGTTTTGGGAGAGGGTTGCCAGGTCCATCTCCCAAGCCTACAGTACCTGGTGTTCCCAGGTGGTCTCCCATCCAAGTACTAACCAGGCCTGACCCTGCTTAGCTTCCAAGATCTGATGGGATTGGATGCCACAGGGCTACAGCTACAGGCTAGTCAACTCTAAGATATGATTTTGCATTTTGTTTTTGTTTTGTTATTTTGTGGTGCAGGGCGTTGAACCCAAGATCTCATGTGTGCTAAGCAAATGCTCTACCACTGAGCTGCTCTACCACTGAACTGCACCCCTAGGCCCTTAATTTTTTTTTTTTTAATTTTGAGGGGGTGCCTCTGGCCTTGAACTTGCGACCCTCCTGCCTCAGCCTCCTGAGTCACTGAGATTACAGGCATGCGTCCCAATGTCTGGCTGATTTTGCATTTTGGAGGACCAGCAGGGTCCTGGCCCTGACTTTGGCCCTCACACCTTCAGAGGCCTCCTTCTTCCAGGTTTCTGCTCTGCCTGACTGTCTGCCCCAGGATTTCCTACAAGAAGGAGAACCCAGCCCAAGTGGGAGCTGTTTGGTATGGTGGTTAGTAAGAGAGAGCTTGGCTCCAGCACCTGCTAGCTCCATGGCTTTAGGCAATGCAATGGTCAGTCTTGATTCTCAGGACGTGGAAGCCCAAGACGGCGCTGCCTGCAGGATGGGCTCCTCTGGAGGCCTGTGAGGGGAATCTCTGCGTGGCCTCTCCAGTGGCTTCTGCTGTTTGCTGGTGAACTTTGGCGTTCCTTGGCTTGCAAAATCATCGCCACAATTTCTGCCTTCATCTTCGTGTGACATCCTCCTTATAAGCACTTCTGTGTCCAAATATCCTCCGCTTTGTAAGGACAAAAGTCATATTTGTGTTGGGCTCACCCAACTACAGTATGACCCACTGTTAACTGCTCATATCTTCATGGCCCTATTCCCAAATGAGGTCATGTACTAAGGTACCAGGGGCTAGGACTTCCACCTGTGGATGGTTTTAGTGCAGAGGCACACGATTCAATCCATAACACTTGGTATTTCCCTAAGGGATGGGGCAGAAATCAGTCCACCTGCTCTGTCACAAAGCTAATAAAAGACCATCACATGGGGTTCTGTGTAAAAAAGAGCCAGGGAGGTCAAGGTGACCCATCCTGTGTTGCTGGTGCCCTCTCTTGCCTGCATCCTGGTGACCATCTACCCTGCATTTGAATACCACTAGCAGAAGAAACCTATGACTTTCTTTCCTCTCTTTGGGCAACACTTTCATGGAGAGCGGATATTGTTCAGATGGTAGTTCATTCCAATTTAGCCTGGTTCCTTCCTTTGAGTCACAAAGAACACACTGGGCACCTTTAACAATAATAGCCAACATTAACTGAGCATTTATTATGTGCTAGGAACTGTTCCAATTCTTAATATTTCATGTCGTTGTTGTTGTTAGGTGCTGTGGTGTCAGGTCCGACTCATAGTGACCCTATGTAGAACAGAAGGAAGTACTCCCTGACATTGTGCGACACCTGCCACTATATCAGTACTTCTCTGCTATTCATAGAGTTTTCGATGGCTGTTTGGAGAGTGGGCTTCTGGGTCCCGCTCCTAAGCCTACAGCACCCAGTGTTCCTGGGTGATCTCCTATCCTAGCACTACCCAGGTCCGACCCTGCTTAGCTTCGGAGATCTGATGAGATCAGATGCCATGGCGGTACACCTGGAGACAATATCGCAGAAGGGAGATTAAATTTTAACATAAATCCCGGAGGGGACAATCCATATTCAAAGCAGAGTGCGGACCCCTTCACATTTGTAGGGTTGGAGTAAGAATGCAAATAGGGACCTTACGTCTGCTCCTCTTTTCTTCCCACTCAGGGCATCCTCTGTGCGTTCTCTAATGTACAAGAGTTCACCTGGCTGTGTGTGTGACCCTTCTACACACACACACACACACACACACACACACACACGTTGGAGAACTGGGGAGATGGCCCCATACCACGTCCACCAGGGCAGAAGGCTGTGTTGAGCCTGGAAATGGGCTCATCTGGGAAGGCAGGGCATGAAGGCAGGTAAGGGAGTGGCAGGGATCCTGGGATAAAGTCACTGCCTCTAAGAGTTCATTCTGCCTTTCACTGAGACAATCAGATCAGCTTGTCTTGAGGGCCTCTGTCACCTCACACGGCAGCCAACACCTGGAGGGGTGATCACGTGTGGGATGCCCATGTGGGTGCCCTACTCAGAGCTAGTCACACTACAACCTGCACAGGCCCTCCTGTCTCCTTCCGAATCTCCTGTCCCTCCATCTTCAAGTAGAGGTGATGATAGTTGGGTCTAACATGTGATGTGATGTAAAATCTAGGAAACGTGATGAGTGTCGTGGCTCACGCTTGTAGTCTCAGCCACTCAGGAGGCAGAGGCAGGAGGATTGCAGATTCCAGGCCACAGGCAGCCTGTGTAACTTAGTAAGACCCTGACTCAATTTTAAAAATAGAAAAAGGGACTGGGGATACAGCTCAGAGCACTTGCAAAATGGACACTGGGTTCAGTCACCCAGTGCTGGAAACGAAGAAAGAAAAGAAAAAAGAAAAGAAAGGAAAAGAAAAAGAAAGAAAAGAAAAGAGAAAAGAAAAGAAAGGAAAGGAAAAGAAAAGAAAAGAAGAAAGAGAGAGAGAGAGAGAGAGAGAGAGAAGGAACGAAAGAAAAAGAAAGGAAGGAAGAGAAAGAAAGGAAGGAAGGGAAAGAAAGAAGGAAGGAAGAGAAAGAAAGAAAAAGAAAGAAAGAAAGAAAAGAAGGAAGAAAGGAGAGAAGAGAAGAAAATAAAGAAAGAAAGGAAAGAAAGTAAGAAAACAGAAAGCTAGGAAAGGCTACTGAAGGCATTACGACTTCCTCTTCTTCCTTCTCAGTGGCTAAATGTCCTTCTTCACATGCTTCCTGTGTTTTCTGTGAAGATTGGGGTGCAGACAGGAAGAGGCTGAGAGTCACAGAAAGGGAAGGAAGGATAGGCACACTGCTCCCGACCGCTCCCTACTCTGACTTCTCTCCATGCACGGGTTTCTGCCATGATTTGTCCTTCTCAAACAATGCACGCTTTAGTCTCAGGGCCCTCATGATAACTCCTGTCTCCCACAACCATGCGCCTTCATCTGCTCCCCGTCCTCCCTCCCCCAGGAAACTGCCTCCCAATAGCTGCTCTCGGCCTAGCCAGCCACCAAGGGACTTCAGGGTCACACTTTGGTTTCACACTTGACATCGCTGCAGCTGGACAGAGTGGAGGCAAAAAGAGGTGCTCTTAAAGTAGCTGAGAGAGAAAGAGGACAAATAGGAGAGCCAGAGAGAGAAAGAGATGAGAGAGAGAGAGAAAGAGAGGGAGAGAGAGAGAGAGGAAGAAGAAGAAGAAGAAGAAGAAGAAGAAGAAGAAGAAGAAGAAGAAGAAGAAGAAGAGAGAAAGAAAGAAAGAAAGAAAAAGAAAGAAAGAAAGAAAGAAGGAAAGAAAAAGAGATTATCTTTGCAGCCATTTTATTACACTAAATTTGTTCTAAATTAAGAAATAGTTTACAAGGTCCCTCCAACAATGACATGCTCTTTACTTTTCTATGAAAGGCAAACAGCCTGAGAGATTTTTAAAAGCAAGGATAAAAGAACAATATAATGTACCAGAATGCATTGCTAAATTTTTTTTCTAGTAAAACAAAAGATACCAATCTATTTATAGTGTATAGCTAATGGATATAAAAAAATCCTTTCAGGAAAATTAATGACAAGGCGAAGAGCTGTCCTTTTGTTTGAGAGCGGGGTTAGTTCTGCGGCTGTCACGCTTTTGCCTCAGAGAGCCAAGCTGGCTGGCAGCGTGAGAGCCATCAACCCTCTCATTTTCCAAATGAAGAGAGCATGGTCTAAGTAGTAGCTGACGTTTATTGAGAGCCTCCTGCCTTGTAGGGCTTTGACGTGAATGAGCTCATTGAGCACTCTAAGGGCTTTGCACAGAGCTATTGGACTCCTCCCTTAGGCAGGCGGAAGCTGAGACTGAGAACAGCTCAGGGGCTGCAGGACTCCCTGGGCCTTGTCCTGGCCAGAACGCTAGGTGACCGCCTTCCTATCGCAGACTTCACACTCCCAATGGCAAGGGCTTAGCCTGCCTCCACCCTGGGTGGCACAGGCTTGGGGTGGAGGGCAGAGAAGGGAAGCCCCGGGGGCTGTGGTCAGCCTCTGGGACACCCCAGAGGCCCCTACTGTAATCATAGGTCACTAGGAGTCTTGGGAACAATCTGGGAGACCTCTCCAAGAGGCCAATGAGACCCCAGGAAGCATCAGGCTTCGTGGTCCAAAGGAGTCTGATGGTCTCCACTCTGTCGGTGCAGCCTGCTCCCTCCATCACCTCCAGGGGCAACTATGGGACACTCTCAGCTCCCCAAGCCTCCAGGGGATCCTGAGGCAGCATTGGGAGTGATCTACCTCCCGCCACGGGACTGTGGGCTCCTGAGGGCGAGAGTACATTCTTCATGATGCCGAGGGCCTGGGCTGGACCCCACCAGTGCAGAGTGAGGAGGGGCCCCTTCTCCTCTGTCTCCCATACGGCAGTGCAGTAAGCAGCCCCTCCTCACCCATGGGGGTACACTCCAAGACCCCCACTGGATCCCTGACACCACAGACAGTACTAAACCCCATTTCTTTGTTTCCCCCTATAATTCATACCCATGATAATGTTTAATTTATAAATTAGGCACAGTAATAGAGTAATAACAACAAATGATAATAAAATAGAACAATTATAACATATGCTATAATAAAAGTTATTTAAAACTTGTTGTTGGGTGCTGTTGAATCAGAACTGACTTCTAGCAACCCTATGTACAATAGAATGAAATACTACCCAGCACTGTGCCATACACACAATCTTTTTATGTTGAGCCCAATGTTGCAGTCACTATGTTTCTTCTCATTTTGAGTCGTGCCAAATCAGCAAAAGGAGGTCCCAGGGACTTTACTCCATTCTCATCATTAAAGTCAACTCTACTTTGAGGAGGTAACTCTTCCCCAGTCACTTCTTGGATGCCTTCTAGCCTGGGGGGCTCATTTTCTGACACTATATTTGGCAATAGCTTCTCTGCTATTCAATTCTTAATGGCTAACTGTTTCAGGAGGGGGCTGCCAAGTCCTTCTCCCTAGTCTGTCTTAGTCAGGGCTCTGTTGAAACCTGTCCACCAAAGGTGGCCCTGCTTGTATCTGAAATAACCATGGCATAGCTTCTTACAACACAACAACATGCAAGCCCCCAACAGCATGACAAGCTGATAGGCACTTAGGGGATTTAAAACTAAAGAATTGTTTATTTCTGGAATTTTCCATTTAACATTTTCAGACTTTAGTTGACCACAGGTTACCTGAAACCTCAGAAAGTAAAATTGTGGACAGGTGAGGCCTCTATAAAGCAGTAAGCATGGAACAGCAAAGCCTGGGCTTAGATCCTGAAAGGAGGCACCAGCACCGAACACACACCTCAGGCTGGTAAGTAGCTCTTCTGTATCAGCCTGGACACATGTGAAGTGCAGAAAGAAGTAGCCCGAAGGGCCCAGTTCCTAGCTGTGTGTGGATACCGTGCTCTTTGTGACACCAGATAGGTTACTTCACCTCTCAGGGATATGGCTCTGTCATCATTCACAAGGGGTGGGCATCCCCAGCATCTTCAGGGAAGCTGAAGAGGCCAAAAAGACCCCCCCTGAAAACGAAACGAGCCTTAGACTCCAGGACATTCTGGCAAATAGGAGGCTTGTCAACAATGCCTAATTATTTGGAGAGAGGATCTATACAACAGATGTTCTATTTTCTTTAATTATATAATTACTTTATATTCTGTTTTATTGTTGTTGTTGTTAGGTGTTGGGTTTGACTCATTAGTGACCCTATGCACGACAGAATGAAACACTCCCCCGACACTGTGCCATCCCCTGCACTATGTCAGTGCGTCTCTGATATTCATAGGGTTTTCAAGGGCTGATTGTTTTGGGAGTGGGCTGCCAGGTCCTTCTCCCAAGCCTACACCACCTGGTATTCCTAAGCAATCTCCCATCCAAGGATTAACCAGGCCTGACCCTTTTTAGCTTCCGAGATCTGACAGAATCAGATGCCAGGATGGGGCAGCTCTAAGCATAGTTTTATTCTAGAAAGTATTAAAAACTAGGTATCTTTAATACTAAAGTATTAAAAACTTTAGTATCTTTTCTTTAGTACAGAATTCATTTCTATTGTAGAAAATCTAGAAAATACAGATAATTTTTGAAAAGCCAACACCCAACATCTCTCCCACTCCCTCCCACAGTTAAACACTGTGTACATTCTGGCGTTTATTCCTCGGGGCTTCTTTTCAATGCATCAGTACACTTTAAAATATTTTAATTAACAAACATGGGATTTTACCTGACAATTGTTTTTGAACATTATTCTTTGTCTGATAAATCATGAATACCTTACAATATCAATAAATATAAATTTGCACTTATAATTTTTAATGGTTCCTAGACTTCTAAGCCTGCAGCAGTAGCCCTGTGGCATCTGATCCCATCAGATCTCGGAAGCTAAGCAGGGTCAGGCCTGGTTAGTACCTGGATGGGAGACCGCCTGGGAACACCAGAAGCTGTAGGCTTGGGAGAAGGACCTGGCAACCCCCTCCCAAAAATCAGTCTGCCATTGAAAACCCTATGAACAGCAGAGAAGCACTGATAATAGTGTTTTGCCTGTTGTATGTAGGGTCGCTATGAGTAAGATACTGACTCAACAGCACCTAACAACAACAGCAGTCTTCTAAGACTGTGCCATACACTCTTTTTGCTTTGTTTTGTATTTTGTTTGGTTTTGATTTTTTGAGATGGGGTCTCGCCGCCTAGCCCAGGCTGGCCTGGAACTCATGTTGAACCTCCTGTCTAAGCCTCTAGAGTGCTGGGATTATGGGCGTGTGCCACCATGCTCAACTTGTGCTGTATACTCTAAATAAATGTTTGATTATCTCATACATTGTTTTTATTTTTCTAATTTTTCATTTCTGTAAGTATTAGGAGTGGGTTGCGCATCCTCCTACCGAATGTGAATTGAGATCTGGAGATCACAGCTTCTGAGTCACCTCACTCCTTTGTCTCAGTGAAATAAACAAAAAAAAAATCAATAGCAAAATTATAAAGGAAGTCTCACAAACTTCTGAGATGACTATTCCAACACTGAATATCAAAAATAGAATTTAAGTCTATGTCCATATAAATATATTTCATTTTTGCACTGATATATTATTTTGTAATATATTTCTTTCACTTAACATATCGTGATTGGCTTACTATTTAATGTACAATATGCTATTGTATTCCAAAATTTAGTCAATCTTTCATTGCTAGTTATATGACTTCCTCCCTTCCTTCCTCCCTATCTTCCTTCCTTTCTTCCTTCTTTTTCTTTCCCTTTCTCTTTCTTATTCGAAACAGAAGTGGAATAAATATCCTTTTACATAAAAAAAAATAGAATTTAAAAAATTGGTTCTCTTTCTTCATCAATACCTTTAGGACATTGTTTCTTAGGACAACTCCCACGCGAGGTTGCTGGGCGAAGGACATGCATCTTTGTAAGACTGTGAAGATGTATCGCCAAATGGCCTTCCAGAAATGACATATCATTTATACTTCTTGGAGGTGAACTGACTCCTCCACCCCAGCTTTGTCCATGTGTTAGGCACACATTGGCTTCATTTGTTTCAACGCATTCCACTGACTAATGAGGTTGGGTGTTTTTTTCAATATATTAGTTGGCTATTTGTATGTGCTATAAGGAGACTTGATTCTTATTCCAGCCTGTTTGTTTTATACTAGGCTATTTGTCTTGTTCTTATTGTTTGTCAGAATTCTTTACATTTTTATGGATTATCTATGTGTTTGTAATACATATCAGCTATTTCCTAGATGTAATTTACCTTTCATGTTTTTATCCATGTTTTTTAAATTTATGAGAAAAATATTTTGTATAATCTTATCTCCCAATATGCTATTTTATTGATTTTTCCTTTGGGGTTATACTTAGCAAAATTTTCCCACTACAAGTTTGCGTGAAAATTTATCTTTTTCCTTCCAGGACTTTTATGTTTTTAAATATACATAAACCATATGTGAGTTATTACCATGGATGTTGAGAGGGAATCAAGCTTTATTTTTTCCAAATGTCTTGAAAGTTGTTCCAAAACCATATATTGAATAGTTCATTCCTCCCCACGTAACTGGAACACTATTGTTAACATATCCTGATGACTTAGATACAATTAATGCTGTGTTTATGCTTTCTATTCTGTTCCTTATCTGTCCCTGAGATGGTATCATTCATCTATATTTTGGTCCATATAAAAATATATTTTAGTATCTGGAAAAACAAATGCACCTCCTCCTTTTCCTTTTTTGAAAAAATATCCAGTATCACACATTATGCTGAATCAACTTAAAAATCATTGTCAAGTTCCAAGGACAACCCTACTGGAGTAGAGATAGAAATTTTAATGGATATATATGGTTAGTTTGGGATGAATAAACATGTTTACAATGTTTAACTTTCCCAACTCTATTCTCCCTATTTTTTCGAAGTGGGTTTTAAAACAGTCATTCCATAGAGTTCACAGACTTCTGGTTCCAGATCTCACACACTCCCTTCCCTCAGTATGTCACATTTTTGTTGCTATTGTGAAGAGGATTTCTGTTTCTTCTTTATGTTTTCTGATCACCCATTCAAATATTGCTGGTCCGTCTATATTCCCCCTTCATGAGGGTACAAGCTGTGGGTCTTTAGGCCACATAGGATCCTCTTGTTGTTGTTAGGTGCCATTGAGTCAGTATCCACCTCATAGTGACCCTACATACAATAGGTGAAACACTATTGTCAGGGCTTCTCTGCTATTCATAGGGTTTTCAATGGCAGATTGATTTTTGGGAGTGGGTTGCCAGGTCCTTCCCCCAAGCCTATAGCACCTGGTGTTCCCAGGCAGTCTCCCATCCAAGTACTAACCAGGCCCGACCCTGCTTAGCTTCTGAGATCTAACAGGGTCAGATGCCACTGGGCTAGTCCCTCACTAATGTCAAAGCTGAGGATTCTAGTAGAGGAGTCTTCACAGGCTCAAATCTGTTGGAAGCTCCTGGGAATTCAGAGAACATTTCCTCACAACCTCTCAATGGCCATAACAATGACAAAGCAAAACCTAGCAATCCTGGACCTGCTTTACTCATTATCCTATGTAGACAATTGGTGCTCACTGTTCTCATTGGCTCCTCCTTAAAGGAAGCCCCAGACATCCTGGCCCAGTCCAATGTGCTCAGATTGAGAGCTCCTTGGTGGTCTGATTTACACTTCTCTGAATGTTCATGACTAATACAGTGAGAATGTCGGAGAAAATGCAGGAACCAGGGCGAAGACTTGCTAAAGTAGAGCCAGGATTTGAGAGAGGATTGCATTCATACCTGCTAAAGGGTCAATCATGTTCCAGTAGACTTGAATAAACAATTGAAGTCGGTGTCTCCAACCTTCATCTTTCAGCTGGGGGTATATCAGTTAACTAACCAGAAAGGGTTTGTGATTTAGGATTTCTGCCCGACCAATGAACTTTCTCTGAAAATAACTACTGTGAAATCCCTTATTAAAAACAACAACAACAACAACAACTCTCTTACATTGCCTTATACGACACTATTCAGGGCTTTCCTGAATCAGTGTACCCAAATTGCAATTCATGGTTTCTTAAATAAATTCTAAGTCCTTGAACCTCTGTGCCTATCTGTTATTTTAGTAAATAATGGTCACAAAACTTGTTGGGTTGTTAGGTGCCATCAAGTTGTGTCCAACTCATAGTGAGCCTAACTAGGATACAGAAAATAAAAACCTGACTCGGACCATGTGTTAGTCAGCTTTCCATTGCTGTGACAAAATACCTGGGACAACTAACTTTAAAAAGACAATTTTGTTTTGGCTCCTGGTTTCAGAGGTCAGGTTCATGGTTGGTGGGTCCTGTGGCTTTGGGCCTGTGGTGAGGCTGAAGATCATGGTGGGAGCACATGGCAGAGGAAGCTGTTGATCTCATGGTACCTGCGGAGAGAAGGAGAGAAAGGAAGGGGCTAGGGTCCCAGTATTTCCTTCAAAAGAACACGTCTAGTGACCTAACTTCCTCCCAGTAAATCCCACCTCTTTCCAATAGTGCCACAAGCTGAAGACCAAGACTTCAACACATGGGCCTTTTGGGGACATTGAAGATCCAAATAATAGCAGACCACCTTGAGATCAGTCTCTCTTCAGTGGTTCTCAACCCTAGCTGAATATTAGAATCATTTGGGGAGCTTTAAATACAACTGATGCCTGGGCCTTACCCTTGATAATGCTGATTCTACCTGTCTGGGATTGGGCATCAGAGTATTATTACCCTTACCCACTCTACTCCTTTGGAAAGTGATTCCAATGTGCAGCCAGGGCTGACAATTATTGCTTAAAATGATGCTCAACTTATTTGTCAACTTCTTATGGCTAGGCAACAGAAACAAACTATGGATGATTTAAGCAGAAGGAATTTATTCAAATGATATTTAAGTAAATGTCTTTGACCTTTGAGAAGGTCAAACAACCAGGCTTGAAGTCTACATGCCAGGCCCAGTGCCCACATCACACACAGAAATGGCCCATGATACTATTGCCTACTGCTGAGCACACATCCTTAGAAATAGGTACAGGTTTTTAGGGGCCATTCTAAAGGAAAAATTGCAAAATCACAACCAGAAGATTAGGCACAAAAGTAAGTGTTTGGAATGAAAAATCACAAAGATTTAAGTCTTCTATTAGCTGACAAGGGGGCTGGGATTTGGCTCAGTTGGTAGAGCGCTGCACTGCAGTCTCTGAGGTCCCGAGTTCAATTCCCAGCACCGCAAAAGTGGGAGAAGGGCCTGGCAATCCACTCCCAAAGCAATCCCAAAACAGTCAGCCATTGAAAACCCCATGAGGGTCGCTATGAGTCAGATACCAACTCGATGGCACCTAACAACAACATTAGCTGACAAATACCACAGACACCAAAAAAATTTAGAAATATTCCATAACATTTTGGTTATTTGCCCAACACACTTCTTCAATGTGCTTTCCATTTCTTTTTTGGTTCTGTCTGATCATCTCAGGATGCTATAACAAAATACCATAGCCTGGGTGGCTTAAAGAACAGACATTTCTTTTTCACAGTTCTGAAAGCTAGGCATTGAAGGGTATCGGTTTAGTTGGGCTTTCGTAATGGCCCTCTTCCTGACCTGCAAATGGCTGCCTTCTTGCTGTGTCTTCACATGGTAGAGATGCAAAGAGAGAGCTCTGGTCTTCTGATAAAGGCACTAATTCCACTCTGGGGGCCCTACTCTTATGACCTCATCTAAAGCAAATTACATCCCAAATGCCTCACCTCCAGATACAGTCACATCAGGGTTAGGGTTTCAACAAATGCATTTAGAGGACAAACACACACATTCAACCCATAATAAGCTGTGTTATACGACTGTTCTATGCTGTACTTTTATAATATTTCTTACATAGAGAATAGATAATTCAGTCTATTGCCATGATTGGTCCAATTTTTAAAACCTTATTTACTTACTACTTTATGTGTTACATACTGGCAAATTATAGTTCTATACATTTATGGGGCACAAACTGGTGTTATCATTTCTTAATACAATGTAGAATGATTAAATCAAGTCAATCAATATATTCATTACCTCAAAGATTTAATATTTTTTGCAATGAGAACATTTAACATTTACTTTTTTGTGATATTGAAATGTACAGTGATCACCAAATTTTTAAAATAAGCTTTTAGATATAGACTAGTTTTACATTTACAGAAAAGTTATAATGATAATACAGAGTCCTGTC
>VMDO01019725.1:0-39057 GCA_007922755.1 Pedetes capensis
TGAAAATGAAGAGGATTTAAAACATTTACTGATGAAGATCAAAGATCATAGCCTTCAATATGGGTTACGACTAAACATCAACAAAACAAAAATCCTTACCACTGGGTCAGCACGCAACTTCACATTAAATGGAGAAAAGATTGAGGTTGTCCAAGATTTTACTTTGCTTGGCTCTATAATCAACACCCGTGGAAGCAGCCGTCAAGAAATCCAAAGATGCATTGCTCTAGGAAAAGCTGTGGCAAAAGACCTCTTTAGAGTATTGAAAAGCAAAGATGTCACATTGAAGATGAAGGAGCGTCTGACTCATGCCATAGTATTTTCAGTCGCATCATATGGTTGTGAAAGCTGGACATTGAACAATAGAGAGAGAAAAAGAATTGATGCTTTTGATTTGTGGTGCTGGAGATGTCTATTGAATATACCATGGACTGCCAAAAGAACCAACAGATCTGTCCTAGAAGAGGTACAACCAGAGTGCTCCTTGGCAGCAAAAATGGCCAAACTGCGTCTTACATATTTCGCACATGTAGTCAGGAGAGAACAATCCCTGGAGAAGGACATCATGTTTGGAAGAGTGGCAGGTCAACGGAAAAGAGGAAAACCCTCCACCAGATGGATTAACACAGTGTCTGCAACAATGGGCTTAAACATAAATAAGATTGTTGGCCTGGCACAGAATCAGCAAGTGTTTCGATCTGCTGTACATAGGGTCGCTATGAGTCGGACTCGACTCGACGGCACCTAACAACAACAACAACAACCCTCAAAAATGGGGAAATGAATATACATTTTAAAGAACTAGTGTATTTAAAACCATTAAAGCAATTGAAGTCTGTTTAAAACAATAAAAATAAAATTTTTAACAATAATAATCAATAAATTTAGGAATTGTGAATAACAATAAAAAGTAAAACTATTAAAATAGTACAAAAAGATAAAGATACTATAAAGCGGTATGGGAAAATATACAATCGTAGCCAAAGATTTTCAGTAGAAATATATGTAACTACAGAAAATTGCTATCATCTATTTTTATTTAAATAAAAGAAAGAACTATAACTATTAAACTGTTTAAAACAGTGAGACAAAATGGAAGTGATAATATGTCAAAATAGTTAGATTAAAATATTGCAAGTTTTAAGTGAATAAAATCCAATACCAAGAACAGTAATTCATTTTTAAAAATTTGTCTTTATTTGAAATTTCAGTTAATAAATTTTAGGGAGGGCTTGATCAGAGCTCCCCTCCCCCTTCTCCCAGCTCCTCTCTCAGGGTTTATTCTTTCATCAAGTTGAATTTAGTCTCAACTTAGCTTCTCTTATGGTAGAAAAATAGTTCATGTTGTTTCCTAATTTATATTGGAAAATCCTGAATAAAATCCAGAAGAAAGAGTTTCCATTTCCACAACTTCACTTTTATCAGAGAAGCTGCTCAGGTTATGTATTTAATCTTGAACTAGTTATGCTAAGAGGGATAAAATTTTATGAATTGTCCTAAACCAGCACAAGTATCTTCCCTGGAGGTGAGAAAAGAATCAAACACACACACTTTATACTGGCATAGTAAAGAATTGGTAGAATGGATACTAAGCAGTCAACAAACCATACCTAATAAAATCTCTAGCAGAAACAATAAATAGCCCAAGCAAAACTGGCCCAAGAAAACACAAAGTTAAATAGAAGAAAGAGTAAAGAAATTCTTTCAGATAGCAGAAGGAAATACAAACTGTCTTCAACTTATGATGACCTAACATATGATTTCAACTTTACTACAGAGCAAAACAATATGCATTCAATAGAAGACATGCTTTGAATTTTGAATTTCCATCTTTTCCTGAGATAGCAACTGTGTATAGAATACCTCTTACACTGATGGACTGTGGCAGTTACCTCTAACTCGTAGCCAGCCACATGCTCATGAGAGTAAATAGCCAATACTCTACAGTGTACTGTGCTGCTAAACTATGATGTTTAGGAGGTTAAGTATGCTGAATATATTTTCAACTTACTATGGGATCTGTATGCCCACTAAATAGAAGAACATCTGTAATCGGAATATAAGAGAATATTTGTTGTTGCTGTTAGGTGCTAATCAAGTCAAGTCCCATTCATAGTTACCCTATGTACAACAGATGAAACACTCCTTGACCCTCTGCCATGCACAGCATTATTGTCAATGCTTCTCTGCTATTTGCAGAGTTTTCAGTGGCTGATTGTTTCAGTAGTGGTTGCCAGGTCGTTCTCCCAAGCTATAATGCTTGGTATTCCCAGGTGGCCTCCCATCTGAGTACTAACCAGTCCGACCCTGCTTAGCTTCCCAGATCTGAGGAAATCGGATGCCAGGGTGGTTAGGCTATAGGCAGAGAATATTTAGCACATAGAAAAATAGATCACAAAAAGGCAACCTGCAAATAATAAACATTTTAAAAGAAGACACAAAACAAAAATGGTAATAAGTGCTACAACAAATTAGAAGGAAACTGTACACATTATAAGCAACAAAGATTCTTAATCAGAAAATAACACACGATACAGTATGTGACATTGTTAAATATCATTAAAATAGTATTGTTAGAAAATTTTAAGTAGATTTTTATATGCTTTTATCAAAAAGTAAGGTATCACTAAGATAGTAATATGTTAATCTGCTTTAGTATTTTACTCTATGTAGCCCATAATATCATGGTGTAAACCTCAGTTATATACAATAAAATTTGTTTTAAAAAAATCTGAAATATCTCAAACAGAATAAATTGCTCCCAAATGAGAAATTATTGGGCAATCTTATGGATTTCCAATATGTACTTTGACTTAGTTTCAACCCACACTCTTATTCAACTCTGAGATAGGACCCACTATCACCCCTGGGTGCTTGAGGAAATAGAAGCTGAAAAGGTTTCAAATAAGACAAAGGATAGAGTTGCTAAGCTTCCATTAAACCAAGGTTCACCCCAAAACAAAATCAGCAAGTCTTCCATTGTGGTATTTAAAAAGTCAAATGAAAGGACAGTTTGCCAGAAGTTTGAATAAAAAGTAGAACGCTGTTATAACACTGTTGCTTTTGCTGTGAGCTTGCAATGACCATGGAAACTAAATCCCCATTATACAGATAAGGAAATAGGAACACTGTTCTCCCCTCTCCCTACTGAGTGAATTTCCACTAACATGAGCCAAATGTAGTCTTTAACCCCTCATTCAGCAAGTGAACAGCACCTTCAATTAAAAGAATCTTTCCTCTGCAGACCTGTAATAGATATTCAGGACATGTAAATATTTGCAGCCTTTTCTTTAGATAATGAAAGGATATATTCGGTGCTAGTAAAACAATTTAAAACATGGCAGTGGAAAAATATTTTAGCAAAGCTAATTTTTAAACTTTCTTAAGCTGCCATGCCTCTAGCTTTCTTTAATTTGAGCCTTCCCTTTATTAATGCACAATATTCTTAGTAGTTGGAAACACTTTCAAAGAAAGACTAGGGCAGAAAAAGAAACAAAAAAAATTGTTATTGTTGATTATGAGTATTTAGACCCTCATTGTTTTGGGATTGCTTTGGGAGTGGTTTACCACATCCTTTTTCTGTCTTTGTGGTGCTGGGGATTGAACCTGGATCCCCACAAAGTGCAGAGTAAGCACTCTATCCACTGAGCTAAACCCCAGACTACATAGATAGATGGATAGACAGATAGATAGATAGATAGATAGATAGATAGATAGATAGATAGACAGATAGACAGACAGGTAGGTAGGTAGGTAGGTAGGTAGGTAGGTAGGTAGATAGATTTATAAAATCCATTGTATGTATTATAGATTGAATTGTATTCTTGTATGCAACCTAAAAATCAAATTTTAAAATTTTATCCTCCAGTACATCAGAATGTAACTTTATTTTTAAATAGAATGGACTCTTAATCTGAGTTATGTCCTCATAGAAAGGAGAAACTTTCACACAGACACATGCACATCGAAAGAACACCATGTGAGACATCTGACAGTGATCAGGATGATAAACATGAGCAAAAAGCACCAAAGTTAGCCTCCAAAAAACCAGAACCAAGGTAGGCGAGAGGCATGGAACTGATTCCCCATTACAGCTCCCAGAAAGAACAAACCTTGCCAACATTCAGAGCCTTTCTGTTTTTTCAGCTATCAAATTTATGAGATTTTGTTACAGCAGCCCTACTAAACTAATACAGTGCATAATACACTATGCTCTAGGAGACAGGGATATCTATGATGATTGAATCAATATGACAGGTGACTAAAACAAGAAGTTAAGATATGTTTCCTACCGTGATTTTCAATGAAAATTTCAGACTTTCCAAGCCTAACAGAAAGCACAAAAATGTCTTGAACCATTATGGCAACTAACAACATCTCAGTTGAGTGAACTTCATGTTCCTTGAATGTTTCTTGATACTGATATTTTCATTAAATAAAATATTTTCTTTTGAACAAATTTTTTTATGTGTCTTCTTTCCTAAAGTATTTTATCTGATTAAAATAATGTTGATTATGAGTGTTTAGATTTTTTTGTGTGTCCTCGATGTTTGCATTATCTCTTAATCTGCAATCCCTTTTACTTCTATTTGAAGAGGTCACAAAGGTAAAAGTGTGTTTCCCAGACATCTTTGACACTTGGGTCCTGGAAATAAATCAAATGTGTCTAATCAGAGGTACTCAGACAAGGTTGGAAGACAGAAAAGGGGCACAGGCAATCTCTGCTTCTTCATAATGTTGCTCTGTTAAGAGGGTTCAGGAGACAAACGGGGTTCTTTAGCCACCCGAAGGGTCAAGAAGAATGGGCTATTGACCTTGTGTTACATTCATTTTTCCTTAAAATTTCTAACACATATTCTGCTTTCTAAATAGAAACTCTGAACTCTGACTGATGTGGTAGATAAATTTAAAATACATCGATATTTACCATTGAAAGATGTAGGCATATATTCTCCATACCCTATTGAATAAGCAAACTGCTGAGAGATTAAAGGGTCATATGACTCACAGGCATTTGTGCACCACCATGTCTGTGACCACCTTATCTTGTGCAACCCCATATCTAAGATACGGAAATCATGGATGTCTTTTTTCTTTTCTTTGCTGTACTGGGGGTTGAACCCAGGACCTCATACTTGCTTGCTTTGCAAGTGCTCTACCACTGAGCTGCACCCCTGGCCCATTTTTTTACTTTTTGAGACAGGGTCTCTCTAAGTTATGCAGACTGCCTGTGGTCTCAAATTTGTGATCCTTGAACTTGCCTCTACCTCTCAAGCCATTGGGATTACATGTGTGTGTCACTACGCCTGGCTTATGGATACATCTTTGAAAATGATGATGATGAATCTAAAACAATAGTGCAAAGAGGAAGTAGAAAATTCTTTTCTGTAGGTAAGATTTTCCTTGAAAGGTGGTGTTCAATTGGGTCTAATTAAACTTCTATGGCTTTCCTTTATATGTTCAACTCAGTACAATTTGATGCTCATCAAATATTGTCCAGAAATAATGACTTGGGTATTTCAATAAGACAGAGTAAACCAGAAAATGTTATTGCCAGTAGTTGACTCTAGCAATGATCATGGTTCTGACTCTTGATCTAGGAACAGAGGCATAGATAGGATAAGGTCAAGGCCAGAGAACTATTTATATTCCAAGACCAAACTAGAATCTTGATTTCATTGTATTAGTTTTATTGTCTTCTAGGGTCAGCAGGCTCTGTTTAAATTATCAGAAAATAATTTGTTCAGGAATGGCCCTAAGTAATTCGGTAATATATGGAAGCCCAGCCACCATCCCGACATTTGAAGTACAATTGAGTCAACAGGAGAATATGGGAAGATCCCTACCATGCAGGGAACCAGGACAAGCTATGGCTACCCTTGTGCCCCCCAGCCCTTCTATGACTAGACTTGAGCTCTGCCTCCTTATTAAAGCACATCCTTTATGGCTCTCCAGAGCATAGTCTTGAGAACCTCTGGCCTAGAACTCAATACGTGAATTCACCCATGCACTATAGGAATATGTCATTGCTACCACTTCCCCCCATAAAGCCTAATGTTGTCTTCCCTACTCCTCATTTCTGTCCCAGAATTGGCTGCTTTCCAACATAATCAAGCCGGAGGATTTCGACAATCATCAACGGAATAACTCTTTTACATACAGAGGCCAGTTCTGTCTTGGGCTTCATGAGTATAATCCATTAGAACCCATGAACCTTATTTCACTATGTTTGTCCATATCTGAGTTATTTCATATAAAAATGACACCATGTCTGGATATTTACAGATTCTACAGCAAATTTCAGCAATCTGTCAGATAGCATGAGAACCACAGATAACACAGCCCCCATGCCCTAATTATCCTTTTAGCAAATACCTACATAAGACCACACCCACAATGCATCTGCCAAGAAACAGTAAATTTAATTAGGAAAATGACTATCTAAATCCTTATTAATGAAAAAAATTCTAAATGGGATCCTAATCTACAGATGTAATGAATGAAAAGTCTTTAATATCATTTGATACCATAGTTTAGTATCTTGGAGCCAGAGTGTCTAGAGTCAACTTCTCAGAATGAGAACTTTGTTTAAACATTGCCAAACTCAAAGCCCATTAAAGTAACTATCTACAAACAATAAACTTTCCTGCTTGGTAGGTAAATTCAAATTTCAACATCAAAAATTACAAACCCAACCTAAAGTTTCTGAACGTTAATTTTGCTTTCTGAGCTTTTCAATGTTTTGAAAGCCCATAATGTCCAGAATGAGATATTCCATATAGAAACCTTGAACTTTTGAAGAAATGCACGCATTGCAAAAGAGCAACCTAGCCAAAGGAAAAAAGGAATAATCACAAAGTTGAGACAGGGAAAAATAATACATGGACCTGATAATGGTTAAGCTTTCCTCACTTATAAGTTATAGGTCAGTTTTCATATAAACTTTTGGTTTACAGAATCATTAAACTTTAATCACTTGTATCTTCTTATTTATTTATTATGTTCTAATTTATGATTGATTGATTATTTTTCTAAGGCAGTGTAAGAGGTGTGTTAAAAAGATATGTTAAATGTTGAAACTAAAAAAAAAATTATACTAAAAGACACATTGCCATGAACCCCCCTCAAAATACTTCCCTCTAGCTTCAAATAAAATTATTGCCATTCTTCTTGCCACTTTCTGAAGCAGTCTGAAGTAGGTTTTGGAAGTCCCCTTTGATGAGTGCCTTTAGTTTCATCCCTCCATCATGACAATGCTCTGACAAATCGCTTCTGGTACAATTGTGAAGAACATTACAACTTTTCCTCATCCACCTTCACCGGACCTGGAATCATACATCTTTTGACTCTTCTCTAAGGTCAACATGACCATGAAAAGTAAACATTTTGAATGAATTCAGGACAACAAGGCAGCCACAACTGTGCAAGAAAGACCCTTAAAAAAGAGGGCTTTTGGAGCTACTCCAGGAAGTGGCAAGAATGATGGGATGAGTGCATTCAAAGCCAGTGTGAGTATTTTGAGGGTAGATTAATAGAAGTGTGTCTTTTACCATAATTTCTTTTTTAAGTTTAAACATTCTCTGTACTTTTTATCACTCCACATATCTATTGTTTATATTTGTGCAAATAAAAAGAGCATAGAGGTTGGGATAATTCAGTCAAGTGATATTGTCTTCCATATTTACTGTATATATTATTGTAAAAAAAATCCCTACTTTGTCATTTAACTTTCTTCCTCCTTGTTTATATCATGGAACTTGGCTTTTGTTTGAACAATACAGATAAATGGAGATACTTTATTTTCATCTTCCTCAGTGAGGGTAGGGACACTAATCCACTTGCTCAGAACTTCTTGATGGGATAATCATAGTTATAAACTGCCAAGCAAGAGAAATACTATACAAACATTAACTAGAAGAACTGAGAACACATATTGATAGAAAGAAAAAATAAAACATATATTTTGTGAACATATGGTGGTGATAAGTGTGTACAACTATTGATTATGGGGGTAGGTGATGGTCTTTAATGCTGGAAAGTTTGTCATTTCAAAGAATGGTCAATTTGTGATAAAAACTACAAAATTGCTAAAAATAGTACTACACTTAGTAGAAATTTAAGAAAAGCTACAAATTAGTCCCGTGTAACATGGTCCTTCTAATATTACAGATTTCAAGGTAACAGTGTTCAAACTTTATTATGATGCCATAAAACACTTTTCACTGGAAAAAAATTAAGTTGTAGCTATACCATAGTCTTTCAGATATATCTTTTCTCCCCTTTATTGGTAAATGTTGGTGGGGTACAGAGTAATACAGCATTTGCTTTTTCCATAATGCAACTATTCTGAGGTGTCAGATCCTATCAGATCTTGGAAGCTAAGCAGGGTCGGGCCTGGTTAGTACTTGGATGGGAGACTGGCTGGGAACAGCAGATACTGTAGACTTGGGAGAAGGACCCAGAAACTCACTCCCAAAAATCAGTCTGCCTTTGAAAACCATGAACAGCAGAGAAGCACTAACAATAGTGTTTCGCCTGTTGTGTGTAGGGTCACTGTGAGTCAGATACTGACTCAACTGCACCTAACAACAACAACATCACTTTTGGTAACCCAACATCAACTTACCTGCAGCCATATCCCTGTGGTATCCAATACTGTCAGATCTTAGAAGCTCAGCAGGGATGGGCCTGGTTAGTACTTGGATGGGAGACCACCAGGGAACACCCAGTGCTCTAGGCTTGGGAGAGGTACCTGGCAACGTACTCCCCAAAATCAATCTGCCATTGAAAACCCTATGAACAGCAGAGAAGTGCTGACAATAGTGTTTTGCCTGTTGTACACAGGGTCGTTATGAGTCAGAAAACTACTTGAGGGCACTTGACAGCAACAACAACATAAACTTACAAAGTTTATGGAACCTTTTGACTAATAGGTATAAAACTTGTATTCATATATGGGTTATATTTCCCTATTTTCCCCTTGTATTCTTGAAGTTGCATCATTTGCATTGAGATTATTCTCTTCTCTTTATCCCCTTACATCTTTTCTTCTCCCCATCCCACCTTCTATAACCTTTGCTAGTCCTCTCTCTCCTTCTTTTCACTCTTTATATTTTCCCTTCTTTAGTAAGTTTATTTGTGCATTTTTATATATCTACTTATGTATAGGATTTGTTCTTCCTTTAAGTAAGATTCAGCTCCCACACATGAGTGAGAACATAGGGTATTACTCTTTTTGAGCCTGTATCCATTCACTTAAGATGATATTCTCCAGTTCCATCTCTTTTGCTGCAAATGACAATATTTCAGAGATATCTGAGAAGATACAATCCATAATCTTGGCTCAAATCAGGACATGTGGATGCTAATATCTCCTGCATTTCATTGATACTCAGTTCACTCATAATTTCATTGTTTTACCATGGTTTGGAAAAGAACACAAATGTCTCATTTAAAAATATAAATTATTCTGGAAAAAATGTATAATATTATTACATGCATGTCCCTGCTTATAACTGCTAAATTCTTGAGGATATATCCTGACAAAGTTTTATTAAATCTGAGGATTTTGATTTAATTGGAGATAAGGCAATTACGTTAAGTTCAAAAGAAGTAAGTAAAACTGGCTTTTGTAAGTAAATGTTTGAAGCATGCTTTTTATGATATTATTTCATTACAAATCACATACACAAATAACAAGGTGGAAAAAGGGTAATATTTGATCTCTGATTCCAAGACAAAGTAATTGTTATAATATGTTGTAAATATTATTTTGTTTTCTCCTAGCTCCATGTTTCCTTAAGTCTTCCATATATAAAACTAAGCCATGATTCATAAATACTTCAGGATAAGAGGGGACAACTAATGAATCCTTGGACAAGCATATAAGTGAAACATAATCAGGCTTTTAAAATTCAAGTATGCCTGTAATCCCAGTGATTCTTGCAGCTAAGATAGGAGGATCACAATGTAGAGGCAAGAAGCAGCCTGTACAACTTTTGGGGTTTGGCTCAGGTCCAGCTGAGGTCAAAGCCTTGCCCCAACACCAGGTGGGTATCAGGGACCCACAGGACCAGGTGGTGTGGTGGCCAGAGGCACCAAAGAAGGACCTCGGAGACCTTCTGAGGAAAACAGGAAAGGGAGAGTTTATTGGGTTGCTCCCCAAGTGAGGGGCAACCAGCAAGCAACCCCTGACAAGTGCTAGCTCAGAGCCAGCAGCATAGAAGGCTACAGGCTCACTGATGGTACAGCTCTGCTCTTAAAGCTATAGCAACAGATAACAGATGTTCCACTGTGCTCGAGGTCCTGAGGTCTTGACTCTGGCAGCTCGCCTTCTCTACCCCCATCCTTCCCAAGGATGGAAGGAATTGAGAGGCTCTTCCGGAGTTGCTTGTATCCTTCGGTGCTTCAGGGCCCCTGGTCTTGACTCGTTGGCTTGTTAGATGGTCTTCGACAGGATTGGGGAGTGCTGGATCAAGATGATGGGGTCCAAACAGAAATTGGAGAACAGTGAAGTTTGGAGAGGGGTCCAAGAGCCTGTTTATATAGGCTCCTGGAAGGAGATGTGTACTGGGGGCAGCCAATGAGGGTGCAGTTATTTAAATAGGGTGATTTGGGGTGCAGTTTGGATTGGGGGTAAGGTGTGTAGGGGTCCAATCAGGTAGGGTACCTTAGGAGCCAATTAGGGGGCTAGGGGTAGCCAATTAAGATAGAGGTGTTTGGGAACATACAACTTGGCAAGAGTCTGTGTCAAAATTTAAAAAATGGAAAAGAAGCTGGGGTGAAGCTCTGTGGTAGAGCACTTGCTTAATATGCTGGAGATCCTGGGTTCAATCTAGTATTGAAAAAAAAAGAAGTCCAGGTATGGTACATAATATATTTTTCCTAAGTGTCCTTTGAATTTCCAGAATGAAGCCTAGAAGTTACAGGTCATGTCTGCAGTTACCCCGCTTAGTGTGAAGAAGATGTCGTTTTCCACAATGACCTTAAAAATAATTTCATAGAATGAACTTAACATTGGTAAAACATTATGGCATTGACAATGATATTGTGATAGAAATCTAAACAAATCTTTAGATTATTATGATGGGATTTTATTTTTAAAAAACATTGCTTCCCCTTTAAGGTGGAAAGATCTCCCATGCTCATGGATTGGAAGAATTAGTTTTGTGAAAATGGCTATATATTGTGAAGAGTAAGCTACAGATTTAATGCAATATCCATAAAAATCCCAAGGACATTCTTCACAGAAATAGAGAAAACAATCCAAAAATTTGTTTGGAAGCACAGAAGACCCCAAATCACTGAAGTGATCCTAACCAGAAAGAAAAATGCAGGGGGCATCATAATTCCTGATTTCAAATTATACTACAAAGATATAGTAACAAAATTTGTATGGTACTGATACAAAAATAGACACGCAGACCAATGGCACAGAACTGAGGACTCATAAATAAATCCATGCAGCTACAGCCACCTGATATTTGACAAAGGTGGCAAAAATATAATTTGGAGAAAAGAAACACTTTTCAACAAATGGTGCCAGGAAAACTGGATATCCTCCTGCAAACGATTGAAATCAGATCCTTCGCATCTTGTACAAAAATCAATTCAAAATGGATCAAAGAACTTAATGTAAAACCTGAAACTTTGAAACTACTAGAGGAAAACATAAGGGAAACATCTCAAGACATTCTGAATAGGACCTCAAAAGCACAGACAATGATAGCAGGAATTGACAAATGGGATTGCATGAAATTAAAAAGCTTTTGCACAGCAAAGGACACAATTATCAGAGTGAAGAGATAATCTACAAAATGGAAGAAAATCTTTGCCAGTTATATATCAGGCAGAGGATTAATAGCTAGAATATATAAAGAGCTCAAATATTAAACACCAAAAAAGCAAAATATGTAATCAAACAATGAGCAAAAGAACTAAATGGAGACTTCTCAAAAGAATTACAAATGGCCAACAATTATATGAAAAAAATGTTCAATGTCCTTAGCCATCAGGGAAATGCAAATCAAAACTGCATTGAGATACTATTCACTCCAGTCAGAATGGCTACCATCAACAGAACAAATAACAAATGCTAAAAAGGACGAAGCGGAAAAGGAACCCTTATATACTGCTGGTGAGAATGCAGGTTGGTGAAGCCTCTATGGAAATGAGTAGGGCAGCACTTCAAAAAACTAAAAGTAGAACTACCATATGACCCAGAAAACCCATTCCCGGGCATATATCTGAAGGAATATAAGTCAATATACCATAGACATACTGCTCATCCATGGTCATTGAGGCATTATTCACAATAACCAAGATATGGAAACCACCTAGGTGTCCATAACAGATGAGTGGATACAGAAATTGTGGGATACATACACCATGGAGTTTTATTCAACAATAAAGAAGGACAAAATTATGTCATTTGCTGGAAAATGGATTGAACTAGTGATCATCATTTTAAGCAAATTAATCCAGATCCAGAAATATAAATATCACATTTTTTCTCATATGTGGATGTTAGGATTCAACATATATTCATTATTAAAACCTATGGATCATGAAAGCAGATAGGACTTAAGTGGGGAAAGATAATGGACTAAAGAAAAGGGGGAGAGGGGAAGAAGAAAGGGTTATAGGTGAAAAGAAAGAAAAATCACATATGTTGCCCTTATGGCAAAATCAGGGTGTTTCCATATAGATAGATATACTAACACACACAAAAAAAGACAAGCAAGTAGAAAGGAGGCCATTGATGGGGAGGGAGGGGATTGGGGAAGAGGGTCACAATGAAATGTACATATGAAAATGTTACAATGAGACCCATTAAGTTGTACATTAAAAATTACTAATAAAAAAGAAAAAAGCATTGCTATTGCAATCTAGTAAAAATCCTACTCACTTAACTATTCAAAATATCTATTTAATTTAGTTAGGCTTATCATAGTACTATTATTTAAAATTCTATCTTCAAAAGTAGAAATTTTCTTTCTTGTGGCAGGGAGAAGTGATGATTTGGTAACATGAAAAAAGCTCAAACTTAATCATTCTCTTAATGTCAATTACACAGATGAAACTTCCTAGTAACACTGTAATTGTAGAAATTTGTAGGTAAAGTGACAGACATAATCTAGACCATCTAGAGATGGAGTAGAATTCTTGGAACAGGAAAAATCTTGTGCAAATATAAAGAGAAGACAGAGAATTTTGAGCAATCTCAAATAAGTTTTCTTAGTTACTTATATGGAGCACAAATTGCAAGAAACTAGAAAATGAGTTTAATGGTGAATGAAATATCAACATAGAACCATAATTAGTGTGGTAGAAATGTAAAGCAAATTTTCTTTTCTTGCATCATCTTCTCCTCTTTCTCCTTTTTTTCTCCACTTCTTCCTCCTTCTTTTATTATTAAGAACAACAAAATAACAATTTTAAAAGTTTCTTACGATTAGTAGTATTTAACATTAAATTTTTATACATCATCAATGTATTGGTGTGTACAGTTCTTTGGAGGATATATATATATATATATATATATATATATATATATATATTATATATAACTGAATTTGTTATATATGTATATATATGAGTTAATATAAATATTTCAGACTTTGTTCTTTCTCATGTCAGCTTAGACATATTGTATTTTTCAAGGAATTTGTCCACATCATCAAAATCTTCAAGTTTGTTTGGATAAAATTGGTAGCAAATATTCTCCTGTTCTATGTTGACAATAGGATTTTAATCATGTGCCTTACATCATTCCTGATATCAGTAATTTTCTACATTCTAATTGCTTTTTACTTGACCAGACTTATTGAACACTTATCAATTAAGTATACTTTTTAAAAACAATGTAACTACATATATCTTTGTTGATTTGCATAAATATTTGTCTAGTCTTTGCTTATTTAATTTGTCTTTATCATTTCTGCTTGCTTTAAGTATAAATTACACCTCTTTTTCTAGCTTTTCCAGATGCAAAATTTTGTCTTTGATTTCAAACCTACCTTCTTTAATACAATTACATCTGTACATTTCCCTCTGCAACTATAGCAACGTTCCATAACTTTCCATGTCTATTATAATTACACTCAAAGCAATTATATTTTTCTTGTTATTTATCACATTACTTATTTACAAATGTGTGACTTGATTCTGAAATATGTAAGATTATATTTGTTTACATCAATTTGACTATGATACATTTATGAAGAGTTTCCATGTACCTTAACTTTGTTGAAGTGGGCTAAGTTTCTTGTATCCATAGGTTGATATTTTGCTACAGACCTGGCCAGTACATCTTTAAATGATTTATTCCCAATTCTCTCCTTCACCTCTAGGACTCTTACACATATCTAAGACATTTTTGTATTTTCCCCTAAGTCCCTGAATCAATATTTAAATCTTTTTCCTCCATAAAGATTGAGTAATTTCTGTTTGACTTCAGATTTATTAACCTTTTCTTCTGCCATCTCCTATCTATAGTATAGCTCATACAATGTTTTATTAGCTAGCTTTACTTTTTAAGAGAAATTTTAGATATATAAATTTAGTAAATTTATAAATTCATAAATTTAGGATTAAAAAAAATAAAAGTAGCCTGTTTTCCCAGCAGTGCAGGACGCTGAGGCTGGAGGAGTGAAAGTTTGAGGCCAGAAGCACCTTGTGCAATTCAGCAAGACTCTGTCTCAAAATAAAAAATAAATATAAAATGGCTGGAGGGTGCAAGACCTTGGGTTTAGTACTCTAGTAACAAAAAAATAGAAAAAGAAAAAAGAGAGAAAG
Organism: Pedetes capensis; assembly: GCA_007922755.1. NCBI lineage: Eukaryota > Metazoa > Chordata > Mammalia > Rodentia > Pedetidae > Pedetes > Pedetes capensis. The sequence goes on from VMDO01019725.1 coordinate 14,797, forward strand.
AAAAATGCATAAAACACTTTGAGAAAGTACTACAGAGTTTCCATATGCCCTTTCACATGTTTCCTTCTATTAGTGTATTAGTATCTCCCAAGTGTTATAATTAATGAACAAATATTAATATATTCGTATTAACAATAATATAGCCTTTTTTCAGATTTCCTTAATTTTTACTTAACATACTTTTTCCCTTTCAGATTACCATTCAGGAAAACCAAGTACATGTGATTGTCATGTCAATTTAGACTTCTCTTTGTGACAATTTCCCAGAAATTTTCTTTCCTTTTTTGTGCCCTGGACAGTTTTGAGGGTTGTGAGTTGGGTATATAGAAGTATTCCCTAATATTGGAACTTGTATTTTGTTTTTATTTTAATTGGAAAGAATCTATGAGTTTCTGGAAAGGAGATTACGGAGACAGAGTGCTATCCTATACTACTTATACTTCATTTCATCCTATACTACCAATAATGCCTGACTAGTGTAATTTATGAGTATTGATGCTGTTTTATTCACCTATCACCTTGCTAAAGTAACAATTTTCAGAGTTCTGCATGACAAGTTACTTTTCACTTTTATTTCGATATTCTTTGATGGAAGGTTTTAAGTGCAGCCCACACTAAAGGAATGTAGAGTTATATTCCTTCTCCTTTAGGGTAAGATATCTACATAAATTGTTTTGGATTCTTCTGGATAAGAGAGTTGTCATTTTTCTTCCATATCTTCACATGTTTAATTATTTATTTCTATTAGTATGGAGTCATGAATATGTATGCCAAACTCTATATCTTTTTAAAATTTTATTAATAAATTTTAGTGGCAAACACTAATAAGGCTTTTGTTATTTGCATTGCTCACCTATTACATCATTTCTGGTTACACTAACATCAACTTACATAGTTTATGAAACATGATTAATATGTGATAAAATCATATGGAATTATGGGTTATATTCCCCTGTTTTTCCCATGTGTTCATGTAGTTGAATCATGTAACTTAGTTTGTCTTCTCCTCCTTTTTAACCCTCTGTGTTATTACCCCTCCCAACTTCCTTTTCATAATCTTTGCTCCTCCTCACCAGACCCCAACCCCTTCTTTCTACTCTACTTATATTTTCCCTTCTTAGTTAAGCTTGAGTGTTTTTATGTATCTATGGATTTATAGGTTTTTTTTCTTCAAGTTAGCTTTAGCTCCTAGATATGAGTGACCACATATGGTATTTCTCTTTTTGGGCCTGGGTTGGTTTGCTTAGGATGATATTCTCTAGTTTCATCCATCTTGCTGCAAATGATGTTATTTCATTCTTTCTCATTGCTGAGTAATATTCCACAGCTTTTTTTTAAATCTATTCCTCTGTTGATGGACATCTTGGTTGATTCCATATCTTTGCAGTTGTGAAGAGTGCTGCATTAAATATGAAAATGCAGGTGTCCCCATAATATGATCACTCATCATCCTTTAGGTATATTCCTAATATTAGTATAGCTGGGTCATATGGAAAATCTATTTTTAGTTTGCTAAGGTGTCTCCATATTGATTTCCCAAGTGGTTGAACAACTTTACAATCCAACCAGCAGTGTCACAGAGTTCAGATTTCTCCACATCCTCACCAGTATATTTTATTATTTGTGTAATTGATCTTGGCCATTCTTAGTGGAGGGACATAGAATCTTAGTGCTGTTTTGGTTTGCATTTACCTAATGGCTGGGGATAGTGAGTAATTTTCATGTGTTTCTTGGTCCTTCAAACTTCTTCCTTTGAGAACAATCTGTTAATTTCCTTTGCCCATTTATTTGTTGTCTTCGTATTTGCTTTCTTATTTTATTCATATATTCTTGAAATTTGTCCTCTGTCTCATGTGTAGGATGCAAAGATTCTCTCCCATTCTGTAGACTCTCCCTTAACTCTGTTGATTGGTTCCTTTGTTGCACAGAAACTTTTTAATTTCACACAATTTCATTTGTTAATTCTTGATGCATTTTCTGAGCAACTGGAGTGTTGTTAAGGAAATACTTTCCTATGCCTATTTGTTGGAATGTGCTTCCTATATGTTCTTCTAGTAGTCTTAAAGTTTCTGGTTTTATGTTGAAGTCTCTTATTCATTTCTAATTGACTCATATAAATTGAGATATACAGGCATAGTTTCAATTTTCTACAAATGACTGTCCAAATTTTCCAGCACCATTTGTTAAAGAGGGTATCTTTTCTCCATTGAATGCCCTTATCTCTGGGTGTATCTCTGGGTCTATGATTCTGTTCCATTGGTCTTCAAGCCTAATTTTGTGCCAGTACCAAGCTTTTGCCACTATAGCTATGTAGTATAGTCTGAAGCCAGGTATAGTGATCCTGACCTGTACTGTTTTTGCAGTTTAAGATTATTTTGGCTATATGTGGTCTCTTATGCTTCTATATGAATTTTAGGATTATTTTGTCTATTTCTGCAAACTCTGTAATTTGTCCACTCTTTCCCTTCTTATTCAATATTTTGATCAAAGTCTGAGCCAAAGCAATCAAGCAAGTGAAAGAAATAAAAGGATACAAATAGGCAAAAAAAGAGGTCAAATATCCTTATCATGGACAATATGAACCTTTACTTAAAGAACCTCAAAAATTCTTCTAGAAAATGCTTAGAGGTAATTAACACCTTCAGCAAAGTTGTTGTTGTTGTTACGTGCCATCAAATTGATGTCTGACTCAGCATGAAACACTATTGTCAGTGCTTCTCTGCTGTTAGAGTTTTCAATGGCAGATTGATTTTTGGGAGCTGGTTGCCAGGTCCTTCTCCCAAAGTAGCAGGATACAAAATAAACAAGCAAAAATCAGTAGCCTTCCTTTAAGCAAATGGTGAACAGGAAGAAAGGTAATTAAGGTGACAATCCTTTTACAATTACCCACCAAAAAATCAAATATTTAAGTATCAGTATAGTGAAAAACACTGAAGACCTCTATGGGGAAAATTTCAAAATACTACTACTACTACTACTACTACTACTACTACTACTACTACTAATAATAATAATAATAATAATAGAAATTGCAGAGGATATTAGAAGATGGAAGGATCTCTTTTGCTCATGGATCAGGAGAATCCATATTGTAAAGATAGCTATATTGTCAAAAGCATGTTGTTGTTGTTAAGTGCCGTCAAGTCATATCTGACTCATAGCAACCCTCACAGGGTTTTCAGTGGCAGACTGTTTTGGGATTGCGTTGGGAGTGGGTTGCCACGTCCTTCTCCCATTTTTGTGGTGCTAGGACTCGGTCCTCAGAAACTACAGAGCAGAGCTCTACCAACTGAGCTAAATCCCAGCCCACCAAAACCATACTCTATATTAAATTCTAGTAGTAGTTTATTTTGTTTTTTAAACTATCAAGTTGGACCATTGAAAGTTCTTGAAGTAAATTATCCAAATATTTACTTCTTTATTTCACATATTACCTTTTTATTTCTTTGAAAATTTTTATTCTTTTTGGAGATTACCTCTTTCTACAAAAATTGACACAATTTTTGACACATATATGTAGTTTTTATTTTAAATTGCTATCTATTTATAACATTTTTGCATCATTTCAGGACCCAGTGATATTGACTGTTTTACCTACATATCATTTCTTCTAGCTTTTTTTTCCCTTTACTAGAGTAGTGAGCATTTGAACCCAGGGCCTTGTGTATACTAAGATTATATTTTACCACTAGAGCTACGCTTCTAAGCCGTTTTCTTTTTTCTTTTCTTTTTTTCTTTTATGCTGTGACAGGGTCTTTCTAAGTTACACAGGCTGCCTCTGGCCTCAAACTCATGATCTTCCTGCTTCAACCTCACAAATCATTGGGATTTCAGAGGTGTGCCAAGGTACCTGGTCTTTCTAGATTTTTTATTGTATGAAAGTCACTGCCAACAATATTTTATTGATAATATAGGCTATTATTTACTTTCAAAGACTGTTAAATTGGTTGTACTTTGATATTTAAATTTTGGCTGATAAATTTCCTTTGGACACTTGTTTGATATTTTATTAGCAAATATCTCTTGCAGATTTACCACAATATTTTCACCTAAAATATAATCTTTTCCTATGACATGTTTTCTGGGATTTTGATGAAAAGTGTGAGGTTTTAACAAGATCTTTTTGAGCAGGACTCAAAATTTACACTTTATCTCCCTTCAGTGGGCAGTAAAATAAATTTTTGTTCTGCATTTTCACCTTTCTATTTGTGATTATTGCTAAGTAGTTTGAGTATTGCTAGATTCCTCTGTACATGCTCTGTCGAGGGTCATTTATAATTGAGAACATTTGGGACTCCCTTCAATAACTTCTCTTTGGATTTCTCTCCTCAATTTGCAGTTATTCTGACCCCAAATCTCTTTCCCAATACACTATCCAAAATAACTAAACCTGGCGCTGTTTGGTTTTTGTGGACGCTCAGAAGCAAAAGATATACAAATGAAGATTTTCTATTGCCATTCTCTTTTTAAGGGCCAAATTTCATCCAGTTTTTGCCCACTCTCATATAGTCTGCAGTGCCTTCAGATATCTTTTTGTCTTGCTGTTTGCCCAGTGTATATTATCTGACTAAGAAAGAACCTGGTAAAATTACTCTGCAGTTTCTGGAATCAGAACTACCTCTTGGTTTGCTTTTATGATAATATTCAGAAATGTCTTTTAGAAACTTTGGGACATGTCAGGAAACTGTGGACAGTGAATTTTATTTATAGAGCTATTTAGTAACAAACACATGCATTTTTTGAGGAGGAATCAAAATGTCATGGATCAAAATTTTAATTCATGCTTTATGAGAAGACATGAGAGACATGGTTGCACAGTTTCAGTATCTGATACCGAGCTCATTGTGCCTCAGCACATAAAATGATTATGTATGTTTATTAAGTGCTATGACTTATAGTACCTTTGCTTGATGTAAGGACTTCAGTATGGAAAATACTATAAGTACAAAAGAGACAATTTGCCATACTGTAGGGGAATTGACTTTGAACCAAACACTAGAGTTTGAATCAGAGCTCTGTTAATTGCAAGCTCTATAGCCTCAGAAAATATTTAAAACCTCTTTGAGCCTTCCATTCATCATCTTATAAACAAGAAAAACAATATTCATGGCATAAGTTTGCAGAAAAGATTCAATCTTTAAATACGAGTGACACGCTATTATTGCAAATGCCCCATTGTTAGTATATACTAGATCTTCTGAGTCCATCTTAAGGCATGAAAAAAATTAAATGATTTTTTTGTTTTTCCTTTATGTGATACACTCCAAAGAGGACTGAGAAGAAAGACCGTTTTACTCAAAATGTCATAAACATATGCTTGAATACCCATTATTGTAGGAAATCCTAATTTTAGATATTACTGAATAATGAGTGTTTAAATCAAAGGGGAAAACTACCAATAAAAATACTTTCAGAATTGGCCTATTTATGGCATTATTTACAAACCATAATTAATGAGGCTATATTCTAAAGCAACCTCATTATTTCTCTTTGGTTTAAAAGTAAAATCTAATGATAAAAAACATCTAGTTATGCAATATATGTAGGACGTAATATGGATGTGGAGAAAAACTAAAGTGATACCCTTCGAAAATCCTGAGATGAAACAAAATTGATTCAAAACTATGTTGTTGTTATTGTTGTTAGGTGCCGTGGAGTCGGTATCCAACTCATAGCGACCCTCATAGGGTATTCAATGGCTGACTGTTTCGGGATTGCGTTGGGGGTGGATTGCCAGGTCCTTCTCCTCAAAACTATGTAGATAACAGTAAATTTGCTAAAAATAGGACATATTCACATATTAATACCCCACACTAGTTTATTTTATATATGTTACACATTCACTGTTTTAAATGCAGTACAGCAATCAGATTTGTGTACTTTGTCTTGTTTAGCTCTTTTGTTGTTGGTATTTTAATTACAGCAGCCACTTGAATATAACAAAAATAAAAATCTTGTGGTAAGGGAAATTTTGGGAAAAGGACATGGCCATCCACTACTGAAGCAATCCTGAAACAATCAGCCATCGAAGACCCTATGAGGGTCACTATGAGTCAGACTCAACCCAATGGCATCTAACAACAACAAAGGGAATTTAGCTCATAATTCTGTCTTAAATATCTAAAAGTTAAGAAAAGCTTGCTAATGTCCATTTCAAACTATTTTTACTATCATTGGAGGAAAATACTTAATTCAAAAGAAAAGAAAATCAATAAAAATCAGTATTCCAAGAAACTATATGTAGATAAAGATGAGGCGCATCCTGGTCTTGATCATGATGGAGCATTCAGTCTTTATCAGAGTGCTTGAAAGGTAGAGGCAAGGTGAGGAACATTTTCCAAATGTGAAAAATCAATGAATGAATAAAGTATATATATATAGCTACAGAATAGCAGGATTATTAGTGCTCTATTGATGGGAAATTAATTCCTATCAATTTCCCTGAAATATGCAGAGGGTGCCAAGAAAGCATAAATATTTTACGAAAGGAAAAAACTATTAAAATTATAATAATATATTCCAATTACAAAAGATGAGTAAAAGTCAAATTTGACTTCTGAAATCATGCAGGTGTTCAAAGTGATCACTGTAGCAGAAGAAACAGGACTGGTTACTGTCTGAAGCCTTCCAGATCTCCCCTTGTTCACAACACACACAGTGCCATGCATCTCAAACTTATCACAAATTCATGGAATTGTTAGATGCGTTGGAGGTTCTGTTACATTTTCATACCTCCATTGTTGTCATACTTCCATAAAATTCCTGAATTTCAAATACCACTTCAAAATGGTCTTGCACTTCTCAAATGACAACTGTCTTTCTGCCATTTTGACTGTCCTGCCTGTCACGATGTAGACTAGTATTCATTTGATTAATGCCATCATTTGTAAGAACATCATACTACACATTGCTACTGTATATCAATTCAACTTTGAGCACTAATATATGTATGTAACATCTCTTAAAACCTGTATACAATTTTTGGTACACCTGGTATTTCCACTTTCAATTTTGGAAAGAGAAAGTGGGTATGGATGTTACCTGGCAAGAAAATCCGGACATTAAATCCTACATTGAAAACATCACTATCCAGTATGAAGTATGCAATGATGAAGAGTGTTAAAAGCCCATGTGAGGAGATAAGAGTATCATTGGGCAGACAATAAAAAAATGAGAGATAAGAGATAGGAATCACATTTTATTCTCCAATCCTGGAATAAACCTTATGTGAGTAGATGGAGGTAAATAAATGAGACTTCAGTAAAAACTCACTCTGTTCTGCGAGGGATATTAAATTAAGAGTGAATCTGTGTTTCATAACTGCTCCTACTCAATTTGGGACTGTTTGAGTCAACAGCCTAACAGAAAATTTATGGTTTGTATACAATTCCTCCTTCCCTCCACACATGATTCCCTGGGGATGGAAAAAATTCTCTACTTCACTTGTGCTGGGGAATGGAGATAGGAGACTGACCCAAGAGGGAGCATTTTTGGGTGTATCAGTAAGGGTGATTCCAAAAGAGATTGGCAAATAAATCAGTGGAGTGAGCAAAGAAGGTCCACCTCCACTGTATGTGGACATCGTCCAATTGACTGAGGGCCCAGAAACAACACAAGGGCCTAGGAAAGATAAATTTGCTCCCTGCTCAGTCTGTCTTTTCTGGAGCTGTAACACTCATGTCTTCTTGCTCTTGGGCACCTGAAGCAGAAATTGTCCAGTCATTTGGACTCTGGGCCTTGGACAAACACACCTCCATCTACCACCTGCAATTCTCTGAGGCCTCATCCTGAGAGTTACACCTTTGGCTTCTGTAGGTCTGCGACCCTCAGACTGAGACACATCAGTCGCTTCCCTGATTCTTCACCTTGCAGAGAGCTTATTGCTCCTATCATTCAGCCTCTAACACCCCTAATAAATCTCCTTTCATGTGTCTGTATCTCTACTTGTATTTCTATCTCTATTGCTGTATGTATGAATATATGCATGTATGGCCATAGGAATGCATGCATCTGTGTCTGTCTGGAGAACCTTGGTTTACACAGCACACCATACGCAAAAAACATTCCGAGTTGGTCATTTGGAAATATAATTTTTCCTAAGGAGGCACATTGATTATTTTCAATCAGCCTCATTTGTAAGAAAATGTGATATCTTGATTTGTCGTATGTTTGGTTCTTTTACTTATATGTGGGATCTGAGTTTGAAAGGGGAGTGCCTGGAGAGTTTGGCTAGATATGACCTTTGTATTGTATCCTTTGTCTACTCTTCTTTGCCCTCACTTTTGCTATACTTCCCTAGGTGGTAAAGTATACCTTGCAATCCCATTTAAGTTGGGTTTTGACTAGAGTTTGTTTTGGTGACTGAAGTATGAAAGGAAATGAGGGTTGGCTAATAGCAAAGCTTTAAGGGATAAGACATGTTTCAATTCTCCTCTTGGATTTCTTCCTTCTACCATGAGAACAGCAGGCTCCAGTGAGCTTTTGGGCACCATTCCCCTTGGAGCACACCTGAGCTTCGCTAGCCTCCTGCAGCTCAGAGCCCCCAGATGACCTTGTATGTCTATGAGAAAAATAAATAGTTTCGTTGTTTTAAATTAATAAGAATATAAGATGTTTATGATGCAATTAAAACTCCTACAAAGAGCTTGGAACCTCAGAGGCGATGCCAGGGTGTTGCCAAGGAACCAAATGTGTACCAACAGGCTAGTTTCAGTTACTCTCCCTGCCAGAAAGCACAGGGGAATGAGAAACAGGCCTCTCCCACCCCACCATCAATGGGTAAGAGCCACCCAGGATAATATGTCCTTTCTTTGACAGGCTAGAGACTTGTGAACCTCCAGGGCTAGGTCAGGGCTGGGAGGAGAGGGACAGGCTGACACAGAGATGTGAGCCAGTCTGATTTAATCTGGGGAAGCTCAGAAAAGGATGGAGAGGAGTTAGTTTAATAGGTTCACATTCTGCAGACACAGGGCGCAAGTCAGAAATTAACTTCAGATCTAGAAATAAAGAAAATACAGTACTTTGACACACCCAAATAATAAACTGCAGTTCACATGCCCAGCACATTGGAAAGCAAGTTACAATATCCCAAGTTGCAGGGTTTTTACATATCCCAAATGAGTGATTTCCTAATGTCATTTACAACCAAGAGAAACTAAGGCCACTTGTCACGGCCCTCACCTTCTGACTGTTATTGGCAACTACTCATATGACCTGTTTATGTTTCTGCTAGCAAAGCCAGCCATCTTTTCCTTCTCTGATAGATAAATCCATTGCCATCCTCCAGGGAGTCTGGTCATACTCAAATCTTCTGGGAACCTCAGATTTTATCAAGAGACATCAAAAAAGAATTGCTCCTATTGATGGGGTCAGTGGCCATATTTCTTCTAGGTAAATCTACAGCTTTAGGGGAAAATTGTCATGCAGGCTTTCTTATGCCTGTTATGAGATGTATCCCCTTTCTGTGTACTGTTCATCAGGGAAACATTCACCCAGTGATTCGCAAAGTAGGTTTTCTAGCACATTGACATATGGACATAGTCCTGTCCATTGTGGTTCCTGTCTCCTTGGGTTTTCCTGCTGAGATGTGGAGTCACTAACATTAATCCTATTTTCAATTCAACAACTTACCCTTTACCTCACCTCTTTTATGCTCTACTTGGAAGAAAAAATAAGTAAGTCTTCTTCCCCAGATGAATCACATTTAAGTCTCTGGGTATGCAAAAGCAATATAAATAATAGTCAATTCATTCCCATGAGGCATAGGGGTTCATTAAGAAAATTAAGAACACTCTCATGAAGCAATCTCAACAGTCACTATACTATATTGGCAAAGCATGTCCTATTTATCATTCTATCAGCAGTGTAATATAAAATAATAAACAAATCCATGTTTTTTTTTAATTTCACAAGCTAAATGGAAAACAGAACATACAGTGGAATTTCTATTTCCAGACAGACCTTAAAGGTGGTACTACTATGGACTGAAATGCTTCTCTAGTAACCTTTGGTTCACATATCTGTGTCTGAACAGTGTCATTGCCAACCACATCCCTCTAGGAATCCACTAGGTGTTGGCTCCAGTTACTTCAGAAGAGAGGATTTTACATGCTGCTTCCTGTGCAGATGAAAAGAAATAAATACTTGTGCTCTGCTCTCTCCACGTGACACCTGAGTTGTGAAATAATGTCCACATTTCAAAAACAACATCACCTCCATTAACCTCTTTTATTCTGAAGAGGAAGACATCTAACTGTACTCTTTTCTCAGTCATTTAAATATTCAAATAAGAGTGTGCACTCTTGTAAACCCAAGGACTCAGGAGGTTGAGGCAGGAAGATCACAATTTGAGGCCAGAGGCAGCCTGAGCAAGTGAGACCCTGTCTCAAAATAAAAAAATAAAAATAAAAATAAAGAAGGGGAGGAGCCGGGAAATGGAAGTATAGTGGTAAAACACTTGCTTAGCATATGCAAGGGCCTGGATTCAACCCTTCAGTACAGGGAAAAAAAGGATTCAAATAACAGAAAAGAGAAAATTTTGAGATTCTGTAGTTAGAATTTTCTTGCTCATAATAGAGATGCAAGGAGAGCCAAAATAGGAATCTGATGGTTAGTCACCAAGTATCTAAATGTGACTTCCACATATTAAGGCTTTAAAAGGAAATAAAAAATTTATAGAAAATTCACTGTTCTTTTCATTAAGTTGCCTCAAGATACTTTGCCAAATAAGGAGCTCTTTCAACCATTTTCATTCCAGGATTTTGTCAAAAATGTCCAGATGAATTGAAAATGTGTATTCTCAGGTGTCTAGTGTGGTATCTGAAAACAGTACCAACAATGCCAATAACGTAAGGATGAATTGCAAAAACCGAGCAACCAGTGAAAAGGTGTACTCTTCTAACACTCTCATCTGCAGCTCTTTAGAATAAGTGCAGTGGGTTTCTAAGAGACAAACTTTGCTTGTGTCTTAAGTGTGTGCTGTAGAGACACCACACTGCAAAAGGATGAGCAGATTGAATAAAAGATGTTGAGAACTCTCTTATCTTCTCCCCTGGGTAGACAGACATTCACAGTGGCAGTTGTCACAAAGCAAAGCCCACTAAAACTGCAGCTGGCTCTAAGGTAGGGAGAGAGAATTGTAGAAGAGGAAAGAAATAGGATACCATGTGTACGGGACAGCTTCTGATGGATCTATGACAACGTTTATCCAAACATCTGTGCGATCAATTTTCATGACTTTGGTGCTAAATTTGCTTTCCTTTCTTTAATAATAACAGAAGGCAAGGGTATCTTTCATCACCTTGTTAGCATTGCAGTATGGTTCTTCCAGCTAGATTATCTAAGCTTGAAGCAATTGATGTCCTGGTATTTTTAGTTGGTGAAGGTACCTTTTGGATGTAGCTTAGATTTTCCATGAGTTAGTGAACTACTATTCTTGTCACATAATTGCTGAGGAAACTGAAAATGTATTTAAAATAGTTATTGATGAAATGGGGAAAGAATGTTTACTTGCACCTTTTATGAACCTGAAAATCAATTCAGGACATGGACAATGGACAAGACTTACTCTGAAGAACACAGGATAGGAAAGCATAATTTCACTAAATAATTTATCAATTTAAAATCATTAACTGACTCAGTCGAAACTATCTTAGAAGCTTATAGAAGTACATATAGTTTCAAAAGGAAAATGAAACATAAAATAAATACCTTCAGAATTGATTGTTCACTCAAAATGATGAGATTATAGGAATCAGCATGTCTATAGAGTTTCGCTACCTATTATAGCCCAGGCCACTTAGTTTACTTGCTCATTCTAAAAAGAAGCATGGAGCAGGGAAAAGCAACCATGGTAGCCTGGGATGTAGGTAAAATTCATACATGCTCATCAGTGTCATGACTTAAATCCATAATTATATATTTTTAAAGTCTATGAATGTCCCAATAAGAAAGTCAATTTTTATCATTTAAACGTTGACTCTTTCAAGTTTGAAAAATCTTAAAAACTCAGGAATGTTCTCTTGCATTATTTTGCACAATGTGGACAGTATTTTAGAGAAGGAACAGTAGATAGAAAAGGGGAACCAGATAATTGATTACATTTATTTGACCATGCTCCTCAACATGTATATTGAATGTTTATTTAATTTGATTTTTTATTCTAGGAGAAATGGTCTTCTTAGCCTAGGTGTTTTTCCTTCCTTTCCTTTCCTTTCTTTTCCTTTCCTTTCCTTTCCTTTCCTTTCCTTTCCTTTCTTCCTTCTTTCTCTTTTTTCCTTTTATTTCCTTTCCTTTCCTTTAATCTTCCTTCCTTCCTTCCTTCCTTCCTTCCTTCCTTCCTTCCTTTCCTTTCTTCCTTTCCGTTTCACTGCTCAAGAGGCTGGCCCTCACTCCATAGCACAAATTGACCTCAAACTCATAATCTTCTTGCTTCAGTCTTCCTAAGAGCTGAGATTACAACTATGTGCCACCATGCCCAGCTCTAGTCTAGTTTCAAGAATAATTTAAACAATTAGAAAACATACAAACCTGTGTAATATATATCAAACTTTTTTGTTAATAGTGCCAAGTTTACAACATATTTTTTTATTGTTGTCCTTTCTGCTTGCTTTATCTCTTGTGAAGTATCTAAATAAAGATAAACAAATTACTTAGAGGAGATATATATGTGTATCAGGAACTCCTGAAGCTAAGTATACTGCTTTAGTGTATTTTCTTCCTCTAAATGGTAAGTGTAGGCATGCTATCAATTTATTTTAAGATCTGGTGTAAACAAACTAAGGTCCACTCAGAAATGAATGGATGAAGAGAAGGTGGTGTATATATACAATGGAATATTATTGCTATATGTAGCAATGTAGATAAATATGGAGGACATTATGCTAAGTGAATTAAGACAGTCACAGGAAGACAAATATGTGATTTCACTTGTAGGAGGTGCTTAAAACAGTCAAATTCAGAGTGAAAGAAAGAAGATTGGTGTTTGCTAGGGGTTGATAGGAGAAAATGTAAAGTTGCTGCTCAGTGGATGTAAAGTTGCTGCTCAATGGATATAAAGTTTCATCTACGAAAGTGGAATAAGATCTAGAGACCTGCTATGTAACATTGTGTGCACAGTTAACAAAGGTATCATACACTTAAAACTTTTTCAGGAAGTAAATATGTTAAGTGTTCTTGCAATAATTTTTAAAAACAGAAATCATCATGATCAATAATAGATTTCATGCTACTCAGAAAACCAGTATTTGCATATGGAAGGTATTAGTTTGGGGATCGAATATCTAAATTATGGGTTGTTTACTTTTAAAGAGAATTTAATTTTCTCCCCAAATTTAGACACTTAAGAATATATCTAATGTTTACTATCACTTGAGAAATTACAGATATATGACCTAATCAAAAATTCAGAAATTGCAGTTGATAACAATCTGAATTTTCAGACATATCAACATTATTAAAAAGATCTTATATGAAATATTTGTATTTACTTTCAACGTGTTCTATTGAAGCCACACACTTTTTCTATCAGTTCTTAAACCTAACTTCAGAAGTTCACATATTGTCTTTGCTAAATTTCATACCAGTGCCAAATATTTGTATTGTGTACATTTCTGAAAATATATCCTTTCCAAGTGTATAAAACAAAGATAAACAATTTTATGACATCCTTAACTTTATGAGACCACAAAGATCATTTTTAGGATATTTTCTAAAGAGTGAACAAAAAACACTTGGGCTTAGGCTGTGTATATAGGTTAGTGCTTACCTGCCATGCAGGAAGCCTGGAGTTCTTTCCATAGCACTGCAAACAAACAAACAAACACCACACACCCAGAGGATTCTATTATCAAACTAAAGATTATACAGCTGATATGCAAATATCTGAGCTGAGAGTATACATGAAGTTTAATATATTTTAGGGATTTTTCTTCAATATATTATTGTTCCCACTCTTCAAATTCACCCCTTCGAGAAAAATCCATCTTAATTGGAAAACATTACATTATAGGACATGCATCTTTAGAATAACTGACATAATGATGTTGTCATAGAAAAGCTACTTTATGTTGATAAAAAACGCAGAAACAATTCACTATGCTTTGAAGAAAAATTCACCAGCACCACTTTTTTAGATGGGACTCATTGCCATGTGAGAGCTGCAGGCAACACACACAGACCCAGACATTCTCATACACAGAGAACAGGTACAAGGGATTTAACACTACATAAAAGAACATGCTCAGAATGTGGAGTCAGTTCTGGATTCCAATTCTGGCTGTGTCATTTTAAAAGCTCAGTGACTTCCCTCCTTGTTTCTTCTTTTCTTGTTCTCCTTCTTCCCTCTATATTTCTTTTCTTCCTCTTTTCTACCTCACTCCCTTGTTTTAGTGCTTCCCTGTTGTATAAATAATTTAACTGAAAATCTGTTGAGTTTCCTTAAGTGAGAAAGGAGGCCTGACTCGGTAGAGGGCAGAGGCTAGAGCAAGTGATATAGTTCAACAAGGCAGCAAGAGGCAGACCCAGGGCGCCAGCAAGCTGCCAGGAGGTCTAGCAGTGTTATGAGATGTGGTACAGGAAACACGTGAAGGATAAAAGCTGCCAGGTTTCTCACCAGAGAAGTGAGGTTAAACATCAAGAAAGGAGATCGAGACAATGAATATTGCAGTGCTTGGGTGGGACTGGAAAAATTGGTGTGAATTCACCATTTTCAATACTTGTAGATAATAAATAGGAAAATAATTATAAGTGTGAAAGTGTATGTGCATATAATTCCTTGCTCTGTTTGCTAGAGCACCAAGGCAGTGGCACCCTAATAACACTAAGCACATCAAGAACTCGGTCTTGGTTTCTAAATACTAACCTCCACTAAAAGCAGCCATGCTGTTGTCGATGGGTGCCATCGAGTCAGTGTCCACCTCATAGCTACCGTACATAAGACAGATGAAACAGTATTGTTAGTGCTTTTCTGCTATTCACAGGGTTTTCAATGGTTGATTGTTTTTTTGGGAGTGGGCTGTTGGGTCCTTCTCCCAAGCCTACAGCACCTTGTGTTCCCAGCCGGTCTCCCATTCAAGTACTAACCAGGACCCACCCTGCTTGGTTTCTAAGATCTAATGGGACTGGATGCCACAGAGTTCCAGCTGCAGGCAAGAAGGAGCCTTAAGTTTCAGGAAAAATAGCTAGCTTTCGGGCTGGGACAGGAAAAATACAATAAGGAATGCTGTTTGCCAAGAAAAAATATAACACTTAATATAAAGTGGGGACACATCATAGTGACATGGAAGCCAGGTTGAAAGGACTCCCACTGACCCAATGTAGGGGAATTGATGGTATCTTACTTATATCCCTCAAAAGAATCAACCATTGAAAACTGCATGAATAGCAGAGAAACACTGACAATAGTGCCATGCACGGCACAGTGTCAGGGTGTTTTGTCTATGAGTCAGTTCTGACTCAACCACATCTAACAACAGCAACAATAAAGTAGAAGTCTTCAGGTATAATCAGAAATAAATAAATAGGAGAAAACATAGTGATTGTCTAAAGTAATGTAAGTTATGCAGATCAAAGGAATGATGGAATTAGAATATCACCATCTGGTGACAATCATAGCAGATTAGGGTTAGGGTTATCCTAATGTCTTTAAAGTTCATTGTATTTCAGCATGTGTCTGAATTTCATTGATTTTCAAGGATGTATAGTATTCTACTGTATGTAGTTGTTGTTGTTGTTAGGTGCTGTCGAGTCGGTATCCAACTCATAGCGACCCTCATAGGGTTTTCAATGGCTGACTATTTTGGGATTGCCTTGGGAGTGGATTGCCAGGTCCTTCTCCCGTTTTTGCGGTGCTGGGAATTGAACTCGGATCCTCAGAGACTGCAGTGCAGCGCTCTACCCACTGAGCCAAATCCCAGCCCACTGTATGTAGTACATTTTGTTAATTCATCCAGTGATGGATATTTGTGTTCCTTTCACCTTTTGGGTTCTGTTGGTACTGATATTATGAACTTAGGTATACAAATATCTATTCTAGTTATTGCTTTCAATTCTTTCTGGCATATACTTTGTAGTGAATTTGCTAGATCATGTGGTAATTCTAAGTTAATTGATTAACAGATCATTATATTATTGTTCACAGTGGCTCTCCCATTTTACATTCCCATCAGCAATGCCTAAGGGTTCTATTTTTCTATATCTTCCTCAACACTATTTTTAAATTTTTTTCTCTAAAGGTACCCACACTTGCTTTTTTGATCTTTCCAAACTCTAAAATAGAAATATTTTAGCAGAAATAGAAAATTAAATAGTACATTTCCTCTCTGATTGTTAATTATTTAACAAGTTACTGATCTCATTCTCTAGACTATACACCTTTCTCTGTTAGTTATAAGAGGAACTAATGGTTTGTTGGCCTGAAGTTCATGAGACCCTGAATCAGCACAAATGGCTCTTTTACAAGAACCTGATTATTTGTGTCAAATTTGATGCCAGTTTGTATACCACATATCCACTTCTGCTCAATAAAAGAAAAAAACATTATTTTGATTCACTAAATAAATATTTCTGAGCCCAAGTACCCTGTTTGGTATTGGGGCAAAAAGATGAACAAAAAGGTAGGCAAAAAAATAATCTCCCCTTTATGACATTTATGTTGTTGTTGTTAGGTGCCCTCGAGTCTGTATCCAACTTGTAGCGACCCTCATAGGGTTTTTGACGGCTGTTTCGGGATTGCCTTGGGAGTGGATTGCCACTCCCATGTTTGTGGTGCTGGGAATTGAACTCAGGACCTCAGAGACTGCAGCACAGAGCTCTACCAACTGAGCTAAATCCCAGCCCTGTGACATTTGTAGACTAATGGAAACATGAATCGAACAAATACATATGCAATTATAGCTGTAAGAGGTGCTGTGGTTGAATAACAGTTACCCAATAATTTATAACCTGTTCTGTAAGATCAAACATACTTCCCTAAGAAGTGGCATTGGAACCGAGATCTGAAAGACAGGAAGGAATGTAACTTTTCAAAGCAAGAATAGGAGGTAAAAGAGATTTCTAAGAAAAGGGAGGAGATAACAAAGTTGTTCTGACTAGAGGGAACATGGTAAAGGAAAACAAATGTAAGGGGGGCACAAAGTGAGCAGATGCTTAGAGTAAAATGACTCCCTTGAAGTCAGTAGTGGCCAAGTTATGTAAGAACTTGCAGGACACAAGGGAAGAGTCTGTCCTTTCACCATAAAACTGGGAGAAACTATTAATGTGTTTGAAGACAAAGGTATCTTTCATATCTCAAAGTGGAGATGTCAAAGGAGTAGTTTGAACAGTAAGTCTGGTGCTCTGAGGAAAGGCCTGAGAGTTGGTTGTGAACTTAGAAATCACTTGTATGTACTTTGTAATAAAAGCCACGTGTATAAATGGGCTTGCCAGGGAAAGCACTTAGAACAAGAAGAAAAGAAAGCCCAAGGCCAAGCCTTAAAAACTGTTAGTGGTCCACATTGGGAAGAGAACAAACAGAAAAGGAATGGCCAACAAGACAAACAACAAACAGACAAAATAAAAACAAACTCAGGAAAGGACAAAGGATGAAAGTAAAAGGAATGGTGCATTTTTCAAAGACCATAGCTTATAATCTAATGGTGTTGGATACTGCTGGGATGTCACGGGAAGGAGCAACTGAAAACCCTCCACTGGATTTGTTGTTGTTAGGTGCCTTCAAGTCGGTGTCCAACTCATAGCAACTCTATGTATAACAGGAGAAACAGTCTTGCTAGTGCTTCTCTGCTATCCATAGGGTTTTCAATGGTGGATTGATTTTTAGGAGTGGGTTGCTGGGTCTGTCTCCCAAGCCTACAGCACCTGGTGTTCCAAGGCAGTCTCCCATCCAAGTACTGACAGATCCGACCCTGCTTAGCTTCTGAGATCTGGCAGGATCAGATGCCACAGTGACATAGCTGCAGGCCCACTGGATTTAGTAGCACATAAGTGTCAGTGGGGTCTTTAGTAAGTGCTTTAGGGATAAACCATGGGAAAGGATACACACTGTGGCAGAGTAGAAAGCAGAGAAGAGGTAGCCATTGAGGCAGTCAAGCGACATAATGCTTTTCAAGACATGTGGCTACTAATAGGATGTAAAGTACCTAGGAGAATGTGTAATTTGGAGAAAGAGATCATTTCATTTTTTTAAATACATAGTAGAGACTGGGATATATTTAAATGTTGATGGAGAAGCATCTCAGTAAAAGATGGAGGAGGAAAAACAACAACGAAAGCATGTAAGAGCTGGAAAGAAGATTGCTTCAATGCAGCTCTGGAGAGAAAGGATGAAGGCAGGAAGTAGATGCAGGAGAGTTGATGTCTCAATCCTCATCCCATTTCTGGCTCTGCTTTGGTCTACATCACTTTGAAAATCAACTACTTTTTTTCGAGACCTATTTCCTGAGGTGTAAGTTAAAGAAATAGAGCTGGGTAACTTAATACTTAAGTTCCTTCCAATCCTGAAATCTATTAAATTCTTTCTTACATTCAGTTCTACCATGGCCAGAAAACCTTCAGATCTTGCATGATGTTGGATTTTATGTGACTAGTTGATTTGGTCTCATTTTCTGCAAGGTGACTATTTCATGAAGATCCTGTGTATGAGCTGTAGTGAACGAGCAGGGTTTTTTTGGTTCTGTCTTCTCTTTGATCATACTCAGTCATGTGAGAAGAAATTACACGGCATTTTGGTAACTTCCAGTGTACAGCTCTCAAGAAAATTAGACAAAAGTTTCACAGAGTTTATCAGGGTTCTGATTCTGGTTCTCTGAAATTCAAATTTAAGACCTTCTCCTAAATTTTTGAAGTATTATGAACATATAGGTGTTTTGATAGAGCCTTTTAAGAATCTCAAATCAAATCTTAACAATTACTTATCTTTTCAAGCTGACCTTGTTTCTTGCAGCATTTGGTAAAAAGTAATGATAATGTTGATTGAATCATTTCATGACACAAGCATTTAAGCCTCTGAAATCAATATCTCAGGAAAAGAAGAAATGATGTGACTTATGTTGACATTCATAAATACACAAGAGGCCATCACGCAAGATGTACAAGTGATGTCAGTGTGGATTAGGTCTTCTAACGTTTTCCTTTCCTAACTTTTAGAACATTTTCTGTGTTGCAGAGTCTCTTTTTGAAACACCTAAGTGGAGAACCTGTAAGCACCATCCTTAGCACATGTATCCCTGGCATTGTTATGATGCCAATATTACCACTGCGTCTTATGGAAAGCAAAAAGCACTGTCTTGACTTAACAAAGTCCTGGTAGTATTGGTGGCAAGGTTTTCACAAAGCAAGGGTCTGAGGACTCAGCACTTTTTGGCAGACAAACTCTTATTTTCTATGGCTCCATTTTGAACCTACTCTTTAAAGCTCCCTTCTAATGATTATTTCCCTCACAATTATAGACTAAAATGACTTTGATTAATCTTATGATAGATAGCTTCTTCATTTATTTTATTTCATATTCAAATTCTGATCAATTTTAAGGTGGATGCGTGATTCCAGTTTTTTTGGTATGTAGCAGATAAACATCATCAGATTATTTCTTGTAAACCACCTTCCTTCAAATTTGACAAGTCTGTACTTCTTTTCCTCTTCCTCATTAGGAAGGACAAGAATGGTATGCTGAAAATTGATCTCAGTAATTTCCAAATTTCTACATTCGCATCATACTTTAGGTTACTTTTCATGCTCTCTTTTAGCACACATGGTGGTGTTGAGCCACCAAGACAGATGCATGAGGTGCTAGGGGAAAATCCTCTTCTAGTACCCCTGCATTTTCACGTGGATGTCACCTGTGAGTGTTTGAAGAAGGCTCTGGCCCCGCTGGAGGCTGCATTTTTGTGATGGCCACCAGGGGGCAGCTTTGGATAACAAATGTTTGTCATCACGCGCTTTCCTTCCAGAGAAATAAGTGTAGGGCTCTTTACCTAAAGCTATGGTGTAATTAACTGTTCACAAGTTGGATCTTTAGCAAGAAGTCATTGTGTATCCTTCCCATAAAATTAATATATTATTTATATAAAAAATTGTGTTCTATTTTTTGCAAAAATTTAATTTTATCAATTCTAATTTTCTATTTAATTTTATTATTATATATTGGTACTGATAAAAAAGATTTTTTATGGATAGCAACTGTCCTATAAATATTAACTATACACAAAAATACTTTTTTGTAAACTAGAAAGATAAATAGAAAATACTAAGAGAGTGGTAAAATAATTTAGAATCTTAGACCACTTTTAAGTTATTTTTATCTTTACACAAGCAATAACTATTTTATTATGGAAAACAGAAATGACTGATGCACAGAAAGTACTAGCAGCATTCATCCCAAACTCCAATGAGAACTATTGTTACCATATTGGCAGTTCTTTTAAGACATATTTTGAAATCAAGCTGTGTCTATCCATCTCAGTGTTATTCCCAAACATGGGATCAAGATACTCTGCAACCTGCTTCAACTTGTGACTTAAAAAGTCATTATTGAAAATATCCTTGTCATTGAATACTCTTTTACATCATAATCTGTGACAATTTTCTAGTAGTATATTGTACTGATGTACATAATTTAAATATTCAGCATCTTCTTTTAAGTTATTTACATTATTTTTAATGGTTTGGTTGTTGTTGTTGTTGTTGTTGTTCGGTGCCATTGACCAGAGTCTGATCATAGCAAACTCACGGACAACAAACAGAACAAGACACTCGCCAACACTGTGCCATGAGTGAGACACTCCCCAACACTGTACCATGCCTGGCACTGTCAGTGCTTCTCTGCTAGTCATGGTGTCTTCAATGGCTGACTTTTTCTGAATTATTTTGGAAGTGGGCTACTGGGTCCTTCTCTCATTTTTTGCAGTGCTGGGGATGAAAACCCGGGCCTCAGAGAATACACAGCAGCACTCTACCAACTGAGCTAATCCCCAGCCCAATGGTTTGGTTAATTACTTTTAAATAATAATAAAGCATGACCTTTTGTTTCTCAGATGGTTAGACTATAAAGCATATAAAGTTAATAGGGTTCATACACTGAGATACACAGTTTACCTTTAAGATAAAGGATTGATGTTTAGATAAGAATGCTCCAGTAGTTTACAGTTTCTTGGGGAAAGGTGACTCATAATTTTGAGATTATGTTTCACACTCATCCTTGGTATTAATCATCCAATTCTCTTCCCTATGGCATTACGTCAATTGCATTAAATAACCACTTCCCAAAAGAAGTCATTTGAAATGTGGTTCCTCACTATGACTAAGAATATGGTAAATTTACCTTCTTCCTATTATTTAACTTAGCTTTATTTAATACCACTTAACAACACCTTGATGGGATACTTTTCTGGATTTCCCACATGCCAGTGGCAATTAAAACCACAATGCTTAGAGTAGGTCCTGAACACTCAGAAGTAGAGCTATTGGAGAACCATTCAGGTTGTGCACACTACCACCCAGCTTTAAAGGCGGGCCTGGTGCTGATGTGGAATGTGCACAATTATGGACTGGATCAATGATTGTCATCAGTGTGACTTTGAGGAAGCCATTCAGAACAACTTAATCCTCTGATGACTCCTTTGTAGAGCAAGATTGGCAACAGCTATCTTTGCAGGGCTTCTGTATTACAAATGTTAGTTATAAAGAGTCCCTGTTGCCTGGTCCCCATTATCAGGCACTGAAAGTAGGAAAGAGAATCATTCTGGGTAATGTTGGGCTGCTTCAAAATCTCAAAGTCACTAATGGGAGACAAGCTGAACCTTTACTCTTGATGGAATCCCTACTTCTTTCCATGAAGGGCAAGAGTAAAATACAGGCATTAGACCTAAGATCATGTCACTTCTAGATTGTCAGCCCCAATTTCAGTGGTCAGCAGGGGAGCCAAAAAGTGGAATTAAGATGTGATTTCCTCCATTAATAGTGGTCAAGAAGATGCCCTGGACTCTCATAGATTTCTGATAGGATAGTCACACTGGAACATAGTTTGGTAGTTCTGCAGAACATTAAACATAGAGTTACCCTATGATTCAGCAGGTCCATCTCCAAATATATGCCCGAGAAAACCGAACACATACATTTACACAAAAAGTTGCACATGATTGTCTACAGTACTATTTCTTAATAGCACAAAATGTTATTTAGTAAACAATCTGTAGGTATCAATGAATAATGAAAATATCTTAGATTCATAAAATGGAAAATTACTTGACAGTGAAAAGAAATGCACTTAGTATACATGCTACATCATGAATGAACCTTACAACATTGCTAATTGAAAGAAGCCAGTACAAAATACTAATGCTGTGTGATTCTACTTATATAAAATATCAAAAATAGACAAATCCATAGAGACAAAGTATGAATTAAGATTGCCTCTGTCTGGGAATAGGGATGTGATGAAGGGCAATAGGGGGTGACTGCTAATAGGTTGAAGGTTTCTTTTTGAGGTGATAAAAACATTTAAAAATTAAATTGTGGTAATGATTATAGGATCGGTACATGTAGTAAAAACTAATGCACTGTACACATTAAGAAGGTGAATTGTACTATATATTAATTATATCTCTATAAAGCTATTTTTAAAAAAGAAGCATGAGCTAGTGGCTCCTCCTTGTCCCCATTACCCACACTCAGGGTTTCACCCAAGTTCTCTGGTATCCTTTGCTAGAATCAATCTTATTATTCACTTATTCCTCCAAAATCCCACATCCTCCTTTCCCTTCCCACTCTCATCATTGTGTTCTTGTTGTTAGGTGCAGTCCAGTCGGTATCTGACTCATAGCGACACTGCATAGAACAGGTGAAACACTGTTGTCAGTGCTTCTCTGCTGTTCATAGGGTTTTCAATGGCTGATTTTTTTGGGAGTGGGTTGCTGGGTACTTCTCCCAAGTCTACAGTACCTGGTGTTCCCAGGTGGTCTCCCATCCAAGTACTAACCAGTCCAGACCATGCCTAGCTTCTGAGATCTGACAGGATCGGATGCCACAGGGCTATGGCTGCAGGGCTCATCACTGTAGGGCTATGTATATCTTCTATTCCTCCACCTTCCCTCACTCTCTCCTCCATTTGCCTTTTGCTTTAATGGAAACCCAGTTGTCCCTTATAGTGCTGCTTTCCCTATATTTCTCTCAACTAGTGGCCTTTTGTTCTCCCACAGGATTTTTTTAAGTAGGTCTGGAGTTGATGTGATTGCTGTCTTTGTTCCTCATTTTTATTCTCATGCCTTCTTTTTTAGTTCTTTAGACAGGCCCACCCTTGAACCTCAGGTCATCAGATGATATTAACTCAATATCACTATTTCATCAACATCTATCAAGGTTGATTAGGGTTTCCCCACTATTTAATTCTTGCCTCACTGGACAGTTTTATGTTATTTTAGTTCTTGGTTATTTGAACATCTACAAAAATGGTCATGCCAACACACTGGCCTCTAAGTTCTATTATTTCTTCTCCACTTCTCTATCCCAGTCACATATTCCTACTACTATACTCAAACCTTACTGTTCACTATGGTAGCCACTAGCTACAATTGCCCATTGGTCACCTGAAATGGGGTTAATCTGTGTTGAAATGTGCTGTTTGTTGTTGTTGTTAGATGTGGTCCAGTCGGTGTCTGACTCATAGCGACCCTACGTACAACAGGTGAAACACTATTCTTAGTGCTTTTCTGCTATCCACAGGGTTTTGAATGGCTGACTGTTTTTGGGGAGTGGGTTACCAGGTCCTTCTCCCAGCCTATATCACCTGGCGTTCCCAGGCAGTCTCCCATGCAAGTGTTAACCAGGTCCAATCCTGCTTAGTCTCCGAGATCTGATAGTATTAAAAGCCACAGTACTAAGGCTGTAGGCAATGTGCTGTTAGTGTGAAATAAATACTAGATTCAATAATAGTAATAATGTAAATTACCTCATTAATTTCATACTGACTATACATTTCAATGATTATATTTTATATATTAGACTAAAATTCATTAATAAAATTCAGCATTTCTTTTAACTTTTTAAAAGTATAGATACTAGAAATTATTAAAGGCATATTTATTCTTTATATTTTGAATTGTCACAAAATAATCATACATGTTTATAGGGTACAGTGTAAGGTTTCAATATGTGTATTCCTTCCTTTCTTTTTTTCTTTTTTCTTTTTTTTTTTTTTCATTTTCTGCCATTTTTCCCATGTGAGGTGAAATATACTTAATTATTACTGGTCTTGAATATAACCTCTTGCTC
>VMDO01019726.1:0-39037 GCA_007922755.1 Pedetes capensis
CTGCGCAGAAGTCCAAGGTACAATTTTAAAAGCTAAGATTAGCACCAAAGAAAGAAAGAAAGAAAGAAAAGAAAACAGAAAAAGAAATAGAAAAACAAACTTAAAGAGATTCGAATTCCTGCAATGCTTCAAAGCAATACCAGTGTGTCCTCTGTTACTGACTCCGGCACAGCACATTAAATTACACCCAGCTTCTGCCCAGGGTTCTTAGAACAGGCATGCTAGGGATTAGATTTCTTTCACATTAGTAAGTGTCGAGGGGAGGTAGGCAGCAGGACCTCAAGAAATTATATTGCTCTTACTACGACAGTGATTTAAGCTTTGAGAAGATGAAATTCAGGGAAATTTACTATTTCCTCAGAAAATATGTATTTTAAACTCCAAATACAGAAAAAGCTCTTTGAGGAGGTCATTTTGCATTTAGCCTCTCAAAATGGGTTTTCAGACTACTAAGCGATATAGGTCATGTTGACCCTTTCCTCCAGATCATTGTTTGGTGCTGGCCGGGATTTTACAATATTAAAACAATGTGCCAGCCAGAGGCAGTGGCTCAGGTCTACAATCCCAGCTACTCCAGAGGCTTAGGCAAGAGGTTTGCAAGTTTGAGGTCAGAGGGAGCCTATGCAATTTATCAAGACCCTGTCTCAAAATAAGAAATAAAAAAATAAGAAATAAGAAATAAAAAGGGGGCTGGGCTGTAGCTCAGTGGTAGAGCACTTGCCTATGATGCATGAGGCCTTGTGTTCAACCCTCTATATTTCAGAAACAACAACAACAAACACTCCCAATATGCTTCTGAAACAGAAGGCCCCAGCATTCATACATTAAAAGCTTCCTAGATGATTCCAGAGAAAACACTAAGGAGAGCCCAGGGTGCACATGGCCCACGTTCAGGGAGACCATCCTTCCTATGCTACCCTCTGATCTAAATGTCTCTGAAGAAGCAAAACCCGCCCTGAAGATCCCACAAGCTGCCTGCCCTTCACCAACAAGGATGTCATGATTGCAGAGAGACAGACTGCCACAAATCCAGAGAGAAAATGATCTTGGGCTCTCTTAGGCCCTTTAACAGACAATTTCCTTAATGTTTATATCAGACCTGACCGCCCATGACTATTAGGTAAACTTCCTGAATGTACCACTAAGCTTAGGTGACCTTTAGCTTCCACCACCCCTAGAGCTAAGAATGCTACAAGAGAACACCTAAGAGCCACAGAAGAGCTGTCCCTGCCTTGCTGTAGCCTACGTAGTTGTTGTTGTTGTTAGGTGCCATCGAGTCAGTATTCCACTCATAGCGACCCTCATAGGGTTTTCAATGGCTGACTGTTTCGGGATTGCCTAGGGAGTGGATTGCCAGGCCCTGCTCCCATTAGGCTACCTGGTAAAAGTATTGATTTATACCTTTGTTCTGTGGCTGTAAAAGTTCATGTAACCTCTTCCACCGCTTTCTTCAGAATAAATGATTATAATTTTAAGTTGACATAAAATTCAAAGTTTCCCATTTTCCTTTTCAGAACATCACAAAGAAAGTTTTCCTGCTGCCCAGAATGGCCTGGAAATAGCAATAATTAAGACAGTAACTTTGATCTTTCAAATAGAGATGCTTGACCTGAAAGGACTAAGGCACGTTCATCGTTTCAAAGATTTGTTTTTCATCCTTTCAAATCAGGAGAACCCTTTTAAATCTTTGTAAGAGGTCTCAAAATAAAGGTGGAAATTAATGGAAAGTATTAAGCAAGTACCTATTGCATACAAGAGTTATTTTTATTGCAACTGACAGACCTGTCAATCCAAAATAGCCTTTAATTTTTTAGAAGTGAATTTTCTCACTTAATGTAACTTACAAGTCTAAGGGTTGACCCTTTTCAGATGTGTAGGCCAGACTCCACCCTGACCAGGACAGAGGCTTCTTGTTTCCCCTCTTGACTTTGGCCTCATCTCCAAGGCAGGCTTCCTTGTGTGAGTGCCTTCATCACGCAGGCCCCCTGGGAACATAGTACTCCCCAGAACAGTTTTAGAGCATTTCCTGTTGTGGAGTCTTGTGCCCATCTAATTACAGTTCTCTGGGAGAGGAAATACGCTTGTTGTTTTAAAGGAGAAGTGGGATTGAGCTCATCAGATCACAATGCTCAGGAAATAGGGTGTGAGGGGCTTCCCCAGAGAAAAATCGCAGTAAACTACTTCATCCAAAGAAAAGGGAACGGAATCTGGGTAGCAAGATTAATAGAGGCTGACCATGGCCCTCCAGAAGATCATTTAGATAGCACAAAAGGAGTTTAAAAGGCCTTCCTTGAGACCAAATTTATCACATACCTGTGAGGAACAAACCACAGATACTCAAAAGATCATCGCAATTAAAGACTCCGAATACTAAGTAGTGAGTTAGTTGCACAAATCACAAATGCATCTTGAGGAGGAAACACCACTGTGTGTGTGATTAGCTGGATGTTACTCCTCCGTTTAATGATTCTGGTAATAGCAGAATTACTCAAAATATCCCTACTCAATCCAAGCTCTTTGAATTCTTGAGTTTGAGCCACAGCATTCAGTGATTAGTCCTCAGGCCTCAGACCAAAGAGCGGAGGCTTTGAAACAATTTTCCTGGGACTGCAATAAAGGTAATAATTTGATTAGCATTTGAAATGCTTTTCCATTGGGTTCTCATGCCTTTCATTCTTTCTTTCTTCTTCCCTTTTCTTCTTGAGCATATATAATGGGAAACATCTCGGTAATTATTCCCAAGTGCCGAAACTTTAATCTCCGTTGTGTAATTGAAATTTCCGCTGCAGCTAAGTGGTTTTCTGGATCCTCCAGAGGTTAAGAACATCTAAATGTGAATCATTCCGTCCAGGGAAAAGGGGGATAGAGGGGCGTGTGTGTGTGTGTGTGTGTGTGTGTGCGTGTGTGTGTGCGTGTGTGTGTTATAACCATCCGTCTTTTCAGCTTCGTTGCCATTTGTTGTGAACCTTTTAAGGAAGCCCTACTCACTTGTTTCCCTCACTTGAATACGTAAGGATGTGTGCATCGAACGAATCTTTATTGAGTACAATTGTACAATTGCTGGTCATAAAGATAGCGTCCAGGCACAAAAGGAGGTGGAGAAAGATGGTGGGTGAAAATGTTGCACACAAAAAGCCAACAGAGGAACTGTTTTGCAGAGTGAGAATCAAAGGTCTCGTTTTGAACTCGTTAGTCCTGGGACCCTTGAGAGTAGAAACGGCCATTCCAGGAATATTGAAACCGCCATTTAGGTTGTCCATAACGCAGTGGAAGGTGAGATGGCCCGGGCTGTGCAGACAGACATACAAGAGCAGAAGTGAGAGCTGAGGAGTCCAGTGTTTGGCTCTAGAGTGAAAACAAAAGAGGTTCCGAGGGTCCAGAGGTAGGAGAGAGCCCAGCAGAGTGCAAAGCTCAGACAAACAACAGGAGGCAGCAGGAGGTGGCAGAGCGAGTGGGGGACACTGGAAATGCAGTCAGGAAGTCAGGCAGACGCACAAACGCGTCCCCTGCAGTCAGGTTCAAACGCAACCCTCAACTCCTTTTTTGCTTTCTAAAATTATATTTAAACATCTTAAACTTATGTATTTTACAACAGTGTGTACAGGGCACTGAAACTTTAGGGAACAAGAGCCTACTTGGAATTTTCAGTCACATAAAATCAGATCTGCAAACAATCAGAGTAACAAACTTTGTCACAAAGAACTACAGGGCCCGGAGAGTTTTATGAGAGTCTTCCCAGTCCCTGAGGGACAGGTGCAGGACCATAGGACTAGTAATGCCTCACAGAAACTGCTCAGAAGAACAGAAAGAGGGTGACCTTCTAAGGTTGATTTTTAAGGCTTTAAAAATATCTTGATATAAAAACTAAAGATAGCACAAGAAAGGAGAAATGCCAGTAAGATCCTAATATATGAAATACAGCAGTGTAATAACAGAATACATCAGGACTAAGAAAGGAGCTCAGGGAATGATTCAGCGTTGGAAAATCTCCTACTTTAATATCTTGTGCTGGGTAGCAAAATCCAAATGCCCACAGCGGGGGCTCTGGACAACAGGTGTAGGACATTTCTTTCTTTCCCCTAATAGCTCAAACCCACTACATAGGTGACAGCTGATCCTAGCTCCAGGCAGCAGTAGCCCTTCGCTACTGCCTGCCTTCATGTCTTGAAGGTGTACTATCTATGTCTATATTCTCTACCTTTAAAAGACTTATTCTATATACTATCATTTCTGCATCTCGTATAAATTCTTTTATACAGGATAACACAGATGAACAGAGGTATCTGCTGCTGGGGAGGGGAAGGGTAATACACTGCTGCCAGGGGAGGACCTGCCCACCTCTGCCTCCCTGACTGGCCCTCCAGGCTGCAATCCCTTCTCCAGATCCATCTACTCATGCTTCCCACATTCCCCCAATACCACCACCTTTCCTCTGCATAAGAAGGGGTATGAGAGCTTCATAGTTACTGTTATTCCCAAACAATGTCCTGTCTATGTAAAAATGCTGAGAAACTATAGACAGATCTGAAGAACAAAAGACTTCAGGAAAGTTACCAGAATCAAAATCTATATAGCAAATCATCACGATTCCAACTATACAGGGGCAGGCTGGGAGGCAGTCTTGGGGACAAGCCCTCAGACTAAAGGGCCTGATGCTATCTCCACGTAGATAGTGTTGGAAGTGACTTGGATCTATTGTTATTAACTAATTGTAAACTATGTATTAAAGGGTCCGTTCACAACAGGATCAAAAAACATTATTACCAAATTCATAACCTAAGGAATGGGCTGGGGTTTAGCTCAGTTGGTAGAGTGCTACTCTACTTTCTCTGAGGCCCTGAGTTCCACCTCCAGCAATGCAAAAATGGGAGAAGGATGTGGCAACCCACTCCCAAAACAATCCCCTAAACAATCAGCCATTGAAAACCCTATGAATAGCACAGAAGTACTGACATAGTGCCAGGCATGGCACAGTGTCTGGGAGTGTGTCATTCTGTTGTATACAGAATTGCTATGAGTCAGACTTGACTTGATGGCACCTAACAATAACAAACTGAAGATATAGATGTAAGACTTAACAAAGAAAATGCTGAAACATTATTGAATGACACTAAAAGGGATTTAAAGTTATAGAATGGTACATTATGTTTGTGGGTACTCAGTAGTATAAAACTTATTACTATTGTTAGCAAATTAGCCATAAATTTCAAGTGATGCAAATAAAAATTTATTTTTGACTTCCAGAAACTGATTCTAAGACACATGTTGAATTAAAAGGGCCAAGAACAGCCTAAAAAAACATTTTTCCAAAGTGTGACCCTAGGACCTTAGAGTACCCCAGGCCCTGTAGGGAAGGAGGAGTGTGATATCATGATATATTTGGGCTTTGCCCCATTTTCTTTCAGACAATTCCTAGTCTTTGGGATCTCCAAAGCTATGGTGTCTTCTTCCATGCTAATGAGGTAGTTGGTGGCGGGAAGATTCAGGATAGGGCTGACACTTGGAAACACAGAGGCAGGATTAGAGGGCTGGGAGACTCAGTCCCACCCCCACCTTCCTAGGAGAGGGGAGGGGTTGAGGGTTAAAGTGATCAGCAATGGCTAGCACGCCTGTGGCTCAGAGCTGCGGGAGGGAGGTTCCTGGGAATGGGGAGACGGACCCTGCCTCAGCCTGGGCACCTGCTCATCCTTCACCTGCGTCCTCCATCACTAAGTGTTGGCCTGAAGCCTCTGAGCTGCTCAGGCCGGGCAACCGAACTGAACGAGTGGGGTATGGGAGGCTTGGTTTACAGCAGAGCCATCAGAAGCACAGCGAAAACAGCCTGGGGCTTGGAACTGACCTCTGAAGTGGGGGCCAGCCTTGGACCTATTTATTTAAACTGTCATTCATGTTAACATGGAATGGATTTACTAATATCAGCCTTCAAATGAACTCCTAAATATTTAAAAACCTTTTCACTTTTAATTTCTAGTGGAGGAAATATCGATAGGTATGTTGTTGTTAGGTGCAGTCAAATTGGGTCTGACTCATAGTGACCCTATGTACAACAGAACGAAACTCTCCCAGACACCGTGCCATGCCTGGCACTTTGTCAGTGCTTCCCTGCTATGCTATTCATAGGGTTTTCAATGGCTGATTGTTTGGGGAGTGGGCTGCCAGGTCCTTCTCCAGTTTTTGCAGTGCTAGGGATTGAACTCAGGGCCTCCAAGAGTGCAGAGTAGCACCCTACCAACTGAGCTAAACCCCAGCTCCACGGATAGGTATAATTCACAGAAACAAAAGTCCTTTGAAGGTCTCAGTCATTTCTAATTGTGCGCAGGGTCACTGGGACCAAAAAGTTTGAGGACTGCTGTCTTAGACAAAAACAAAAAAGAAATCAAATAGTGAGCGGATTTGTCGTTCCAGATATCAAAACTTACTGTAGATCCACAGCACTTAAAGATAAGAGCAAAAATTAAGATGTCTATTATTTGCCAGCTTGGGGCTGCACTGTGAGGAAGCAGAACTCTCACACACTGGTGGTGGTGCAGTAAATGGGGTCAACCACCACGTTGGAAGAACGCATACCTTCCCATCCTTGGATAAAAGCCGAAGGAAGCTCAAGTACCTGTGCTGAGGGAGCACAGTGTGAATTGCAGCATTGTCTGGAAGAAGAGAGATCTGGCAGCAGCCTACGTGTCCCCCAGGGGAAGTGGGAAGGAGACACGCCCCCAGCGGAATTGCTACCCTTTGGAAGAGTGTGCACAGAAATGGGGAGACAAAACAAGGGAGCTTTCAGCTGTATCTTGTGTGGGGGTGGACACCAAAAAATACAGCACAGAGTTAAATCTGGGGGATGTGTACACAGGAGTGCGCCGGGCTGTTTATTCTGCATGTTTGAGGTATGACATAATAAAACAAGTGAATGGGCCCACAGGGTTGAGATCAAGCACACTCATTCACATTCTTGGTCTGTATAATGCACTCAATGAAAACCGGTGCCTACGAGGATGTTGAGATTTAAACCCAGGTGTGAAGTGTTCTAAATATAATCCGAGTCTAGCTCTTCCCCACGCTCTGGCAGTGTGAAAGGAAGTTTTGTGGCCAAGCTATTTGAAGAAACCCGGTTGAAAAGCACAGGATCAGGGTATCTCAGTCTTCTGGTGCCTCCCGGGAGGCGCCATATGGCAGCGTCGCTGGCCGCCAGGAAAACGTCCTTTCCAGACGTGTGCCCTTCTGAGGGAGTCAAGTGACACAACATCTCCTGGAGTAATGCAGAGGATGGGGCCATGTCATGAACGGGCAACAGGCCTCGGTGGTCTAGGGTCATTCTCCCAGGGGGACCCGAAGACTGTCAGGCAAATGAACTGCTTTCAGGAGTCACCAGAATAGTTTTGATTTAGGTTCATTCCTGGCAAGGGCAAGGGACCAAGAAAGCTGGTTCCTTGGATCCCCATCTCTGGTGCCCCACCTCCAAATTTCTGGATTGCTAAGCAGTAAAGTAGACGAGGTGTGGTGAGCAGGGACGGAGAGGGCCAAGAGGCTTCCAGCCAGCAAGCTGTGACCCCTCCCCTTAGGCGTTGGGGATGATTCGAAACTCTGAGGCAGGGTTCTCAGTAAGAACGGGCCTTAAAGACCCCGCAGAAAACAAAGGAAGCAGACAGAAGACGCTGGCCATTACAGGGAAGGGCTCAGGGACAACTCCAGGCCCAGGTGCCCTGTGTGTGAGCTTGTAAAATCCCAACTACTTGTGTCCCGGGGACTTAGGCAGGAATCACAATCAGGGAGGTGACAGATCTTCAAGTGCAACACTGTGTCATGGCAAAAGAAGCCACAGCAGTTGAAAACTAAGGCAGCTGGTGGCAGGTCACATTTGTAGGCAGAAGAGGTCACTTGACTATGGCCAATTAACTCCTCAACATCACAGACCATGAGGGATGGTGGAGTTGACAGAGTTTGATGCTGGGCTTCCTGCTAATGTAAACACTTGGATGCAGAACAGATTATTGGGATGTAAAAACAGAATCATCATATTTGTGCCCCAAGGTAGTAAAGTGGGCCTGACCAGTTACATGTGCTAGGCCCCAGAGCCTCTGCAAAGCAAACCATCTTGAGGACCTAGGGCTACCACAGAGGTCTGCAACTAGTGTAAGAAGCAATTTGGAATCAGTCTTCAAAATAGCCTTAAAACCATCCTAACTGATAGAAAAACAGAAACGGTTTATGGATGGCAATGTTCTTCAATGATTTCATGTTCCGCATTGAAAATACTGAATGCAGAATGGCATTAGCTGTGCCAACAGAGTTGCAGTGAGTCACCCTGTGTACATGCTTTAGAAGCCAGATTTGTCAGCAGAACAAAATGTGGGCATTTTAGTTCCGACTATAAAATCGACATTCAAGAGATAATGCTCAGACTCTGGAGAATCACGCCACCCTGCGCAGTGTGCCCAGACACGATCTGCACCAACTGTGTCTGGAAGGCTGGTGCCCATGGACAGCGTGACGGAGACCCCGCAGACAATTGGACTTGCCTCCCCCAGCTTGGATTAATGACGCGGCAGCTACACCATTTGCTGTGTGAGCGCCTTTTATAAAGCACCTGAAATACAAAGTTTTGTCCTTTCTTCCAAAGTCTCTTTCTTTTGTTTTGCCATGTTTTTTTTTTTTTGGTGTGCGTTTTTGTTTGTTTGTTTGTTTGTTTTCTGGGTATTCTATTTTCTATTGCTGCCTAACAAATCAGCTGCTTAACACAACACCTCCCAGTGTTCCCATAACACTCACTGGCCAGGCGTCCAGGCATTGCTTACTGGCCCTCTGCTTCTGGTCTCACCGGCTTCCGTGTGTGTTAGCCCGTGATTTGCAGAAGTGATATCAGCAAGCATATTTTGACAGGTACCAAGGGTTATGCTAATGACTTACCTACAATATTACCTCATTTAATACTTGTGATCCTTGTAAATACAACTGTATTAATCTCTGTACTTTACAGATAGGAAAAATTGAGTCCTAGAGAGACTTGCCTAAGGTTGGTAGTAGGTAAATGGAAGGACCCAGGACTCACACAGGTCTGTGTGATCCTGTCCCAAGCAGAGAGGCCTGTCCTAGGAATGGAGAATGAATTCCCACATCTCTAAATAACTGTGGGTAGTGTTTCCAATATAAATGTTGTAGAATGTCTTCCAAAATCCAATTTAGGTTTGCTATGTCCCCATTTGACACTTGAAGTGCTATTTTCTGATGGAAAGAATCTTGAAATCAGGGCGGGGAAGACTAGGAAATTCCAGGGTTTTTTTTTGTTGTTGTTGTTGTTGTTGTTTGTTTGTTTGTTTTGAACATGTACCTTATTTGTAAAATGAGGGAGCTGAACTTAATGATTTGTAGTTTCTAGCTCTGAATTCCCATAAATTCAAGCTTTCATTTCTAATGATAACTATTTAACAACTTCAGTTCACTTTTAATACTACATTAGGTTCAAGATATTTTGCTAATTTTCATCATTTAGGAAGACCAAATCAGGATTCACAAGTAGTGTCTGTTATGTTATTCTTTAAAAATTACATCAATACATTGTAGAGTTAAATCATAGGCCAGAACTTGAAGACGGGGTGCAAACAAGTAATACTAAATACATAAAAGTAGGTATTTTCACTAGGATGAAGCCACAAAAACCAATGCTATGATTCTAGAAATAAGTAGTCAGAATGACACAAAGAGAAGCTTTATCTACTTGGTTTTGTAAAGTGTATTTGTTCTTGCTTCCTTGTACCCTAGACACACTGAATGCATCATTTTCCTCACCCATTCTCATTACAGATGACTTGTTCTGAAACAATAAGACACTTGGTATTTAAGAAATTATTTCTTTGCTGATTCTGATACTACTTATATTTTTATTGTCTCTTCCACAGAATGAAAAATTGCTATTAAACCACTTGCACAACTGATATCATTTGTACTATCTAACTACAGTACTTGGTGTTATTTGACTTTGTAAAATGATATACGTGCATTATACTTACAGGAAAATGAAGATCAGTCTTCAGCTATAAAAGTCCTTTCATACTTCCAAACTTTTAGTGGCAAAAATTCATGCCTCTAAGTAATGATTTTCAATAATTTAAAACTTACTGATGTCCATTTATAACCTTATTGCTCCTATTGCCTATGACTTTATTTACTACTATGTTTGGCATTTGTGGCTCTCTACCATCTAGGGGCTTTCCATACTTAACAAATTTCCTTTCTACCATTCTGTAACACGAAACTATTATTCCAATCAAGATAATATTCTCATACTACCATAAATGTCTTGTTTATCATTCCCACCAATATTCTTGTATTCATATTGATCCCTCAAATACCTTCTCTTCTTACCATTTATCTATCTACTACTAAATCTTATCTACTATTATGATCACTCAAAAAAACAATACCTATGTAATTACTTGTAAAGAAAGGAAACTTAAGACCTTACTTCACATGTGTAAAATTATTAGATATATTAAAAAGTCTAAAAATTAAGGTATAAATTAGCTAAAGAAAATATGTGCAAATATTGGAGTGAGAATAAAGTCTAAGTGTACAATCAAGAATGATCACTAGACTTTATAAAAATAAGTTTTTATACATTGAAAATAACCATTGAACAACTTGAAATGCCAAGAAATAAACTGAACTCCTATTCAAGAAATCATATGGGAAGATACTTTTTTAGTTCCCTTCTCCAAATGCTTCAGAGAATACTTGAAGGCTATTTATAACTAGCAAATCAAAAATATTAGTCAGGCAAGTCTCAGTAAGGATTTTCATAACTTTCTTGTCAGGGTTCCTGCTTGTTTTTGTTGCTTAATTTTACATCAGTCCAGTAAGTATTTTAAATGCCAAGCCTGCATTCATTTTGTTCAACAAATGTTTTTATTGCACCCCAAGCACATGCTAGGGACTGTGCTAGATACTGGTGAGTAAAACAGATGGTGTCCCCCCACCACAGAATTTAAGTTTAAAAATAAACGTTAATTCACCAAGTAAACATACAAACTGTGGTTTAAAAATAGATGTATAGAACACTACAAAAGCATGTAAAAGAAACCATGCCCATTGTGGATCTAGGATGTGTACCTGCCAAGCTATTGCATCTACATAAACTAAATTTTTAACAGCAAGGGCTATTTCTTAATATTCTTGTACATTTCTGTATCTCACAATAAGACATCAACATCTGTTAAATGATTTATTCCCACTAAAATTTGAGGCTATCCTTAAATAGCCTTTTCCCCCCAATAGTGCACATGAAGTCAGCTTTAGAATAATGTAGGTGCCGTCAAGTCAGTATCCGACTCATAGCGACCCTCATGGGGTTTTCAATGGCTGAGTGCTTCGGGATTGCCTTGGGAGTGGATTGCCAGGCCCTTCTCCCATTTTTGCAGTGCTGGGAGTTGAACTTGGGACCTCAGAGACTGCAGCGCAGCGCTCTACCCACTGAGCTAAACCCCAGCCCAGAATAATCTATAGGATACTTTAAGAAAAATACAAAGACATACTTTTATTCTTACAAAATTGAAAAAGAAATCTTACCAAGTCACAAGGGGATTTCATGATCAATATGATCCGATTTAATGGTAGGATACTAAACATCAAAGGAAAGATAAACTTACATTTCTTTAAAAGAACTATTCACACAATTTATGTACTAAAATAATGGCAAGTTATTAAAATTTTTCACTTAACAATACACATAAATTGTAAAAAATGTTTTTAAAAGCACATATTTTCACACTGTATATCCTGGAAGTTTATTTATTACTAATTCACAGATATCTTTGCATTGCTTGGAAATACTCAATGAACCAATGTCATCACCCTCGTCGTCAAAGTCATCTGATGGACTGCTATCCAATACCTTGAGTTCCAGTTCTGACAAATTAGAAGGCAGGTAAGAACTCACTTGAGATGTCCGCCCTGACTGGCTTTTCTCTGAAGATTTGCAACCGGTTCCTGTTTTAATAGGAATGTCCTGACCTCTCTTTACAGCTTTCGAATTACACATACTAGTCTGGCCTATCTGATTTTCTTTTTCCTCAGTTCCACGTGAACATAAATCACTGGCAGAGACACTAGGTGCGTCTTCCAAACTTTTATCTCTGGTCTTTGATACCTGAGACCTCCGATTTGAGTGTACTGGTGATCCAGCAGAAAAAGGTGGGCTAAGAACAAAGCTTTCTTCACTGCCATTTTTCCTCATGGACAAGCTTACTTCACTAGACTTGCTTATACTTGGGCTGCGTTTTGGATTTCTTGCTCCTGGACTGCCATCGAGAGCTGGGAAACTTCTGCTGGTATCCTCAGTGGTAGAGAAATCTTCAGAACAGCAAGGGCTGGTGAAGTCATCTGAATACTTTAGTTCTGAGATGCTTTCATAGTAACTATTTTTACTTGGTCTATTTTCACCCATGTCAGCAGTAAAAATGTCACTATCTGTGGTGCTGTCCTGCCCATCATGTATTCCTTTATCTACAACTCTGTCAACAACAGTATCCTGTTGAAACTCACATGGGCTTTGGACTTTCATTTCCAATTTTCCTCCCAAATGATTTGTGGGAGTACATCTTTCTGGAAAAATGGAATTTGCAGAATTCACAATTGTTTCTAACAAAGTATGACTGATTCTAGTTTCACCACCAACGGTCTCTTTCTCAGTTGCTTGTTTTAGTTTAGTTTTAGTTGTGCTAGGCTCACCAAAAACTCCACTAATTTGCCTTGAAGTATCGCTACTTTGAGCAAAAGATTCATCTAAATCTAACTGGTTATCTTTCGACAGCTGATGTGGCTTCTGCCTTTCTTCTGCAAAGCTTAGTCCTTTAACTTTGCATGATGGAATTCTGAATTTTGCACCCGTTTGTGCTTGCATTTTCCTATACTGCTCTCTCTTCTCATGTACTACCAACATATCAGGATTTGTTTGCTTCAAACGTAGTCTCAGTGTATTTGTTAAGCCATACAGCAACCTTCCCTTTGTAATTCTTTTGGGGGGGCTACCACAGTTCTTCTCAAAATGTTTACCTTTCTTATGGCTTTCAACTTGGTTCTTTTTACACTGAAGACTCACTGATCTTTCACGTTCTCCCACCGAAAGCTGCTTCTTTGACTCAGACTGACTTGTGGACCTGGCAGAAGACTCCGGTGGCCTGTCCTCCGTCCTGTACAACCAGGCTAAGTGAGGATGGACTTGAGTGGGAGTAGCCACGGGTTGGTTGTACAACAGGGATAACTCAATCAGCAGAGCATTTAATAAAGGCAGCTGCCTTAAGGTACTGATCGCACTTTGCTCCACCTGAGGGTGGCACGTGGCTTGATTCACTGCTCCTGCGTCCTGAGCATGAGGATGACTCACAACCACTGGCGGGCTCTCCTGGGTCACAGAGGTTGCGTGTTTTAGAAGACTCGGGTGCGCAGGAGGTTTTACAAGTTCTGCTTCCGGAAAGGCACCATCCAGCTCCTCAGGCGCACTGCTCTGGGGCTCGATGGTGATGGCAGCCGGCGGTGGAGGCGTCCTCTCCCGGGTCGCGCGAGTGTAACACAGAGGCGGCGGGCGAATCGTGTTGGTTTCCCAGTCCACCTCCGCGGCCTCCCGCGGTGTGGGGCCTGCGCCCGCGTCCTCCTCGCGCGCCCCCGCGTCCTGCGCGCGCGCCCCCGCGTCCTGCGCGGGCGCCCCCGCCGCGGGGCCCTCGGCTCCCCCGGGGCGCAGCTCCGTCAGGCGGCAGAACAGCGCCAGGTCGGCCACGCGCTCGCCCTCCGCGCCGCGCAGCGCGAACGTGGCGCGGCGGCCCCGCGCGGCCAGCGGGATGGCGCAGGCGCCCAGCAGGCGCGGCGCGGCGGGCGCGGGCCCGGCGGGCGGCAGCAGCAGCGCGGCGCGGAGCATTGGGCGGCGCGGCGCGCGCGGCAGGCGGAAGACGCAGGCCTTGCCGCGCCCGAAGCCGATGGCGCCGCCGGGGGCCGCGGAGGCCGCAGGGGGCGCGGGGGCCGCGGGCGGCCGCACCAGCAGCGGCGGGAGGTCCAGCAGGCAGAAGGCCAGGGCGGGCGCGGGCGCGCGGGCGGGCGGCCCGGCCTCCAGGCGCACCCAGTCCACCAGCAGCTCCAGCGAGAAGAGCCGGTCTGCGGCCGTGGCCGCCATCGCCGTCGCCAGGAGACGGCGCCGGAGCTCTCGCGAGAGGCGGGGGGAAGACGGCGCCCGGCCTGCGCTCTCGCGAGATCGCCGGGCGCGCCGAGGACCCGCGGGTACCCAGGGCGCCCGTGGGAGCGCGGTGTCTGCAGGCGTCTGGCGGGACAGCTAGCTGCTAGATGGTAACGTGGAGGCCGTGGTGGCAGGCCGGCCCGCCTTCCCTCTCTGCCTCCCTCTTTTTTTTTTTCTTTGTCTTTTCCTTTCTTTCTCTCCTTCCTTCTTCCTTCCATTCTTACCACTGTTTGTTAGGTGCCATTGAGTCTGACTCATAGCGACCCTATCTGCAACACAGTGCAACACTGCCCGACACTGTACTGTGCCCACAATCTTATGTTTAAGTCCATTGTTGCAATCACCGTGTCAATCCATGTAGTTGAGGATTTTCCTTTCTTCATTGACCTACCACTCTCCCGGGGCTGGGATTTAGCTCAGCTGGTAGAGCGCTGCGCTGCAGTCTCTGAGGACCCGAGTTCAATTCCCAGCACCGCAAAAATGGGAGAAGGGCCTGGCAATCCACTCCCAAAGCAATCCCGAAACAGTCAGCCATTGAAAACCCTATGAGGGTCGCTATGAGTCGGATACCGACTCGACGGCACCTAACAGCAGCAACAGCAACCACTCTCCCAAACATGATGTCCTTCTCCAGGGATTGGACCCTCCTGACAGCATGTCCAAAATACATAACATGCAGTCTAACCATCCTTGCTTCCAAGGAGCACTCTGTTTGCACTTCTCCTAGGACGGATCTGTTGGTGGTGTTGGCAGTCCGTGATATGTCCAATATTCGTCTCCAGAACCATAATTCAGAAGTTTCAGTTCTTCTCCTGTCCCCCTTATTCACAGTCCAGATTTCACAAGCGGATGAGTGACTGGAAATATCATGGCATAAGTCAGGTGCATGTAATTTGGGGTCAGGTCAGATACCAGATATCTCCCACCCAGATCACAGAGCTGCTCACTAGTGCCCATAGTGGCCACCTTTATCTGCTGTGCACCCAAAGAAGGTGGCTGCTGATGGCCTGGGAGCCCCTCCCTAGCACATTATGATGGCTCTAAGACAGTTAGACAGACAACACATAGTCACCACCTGACAGACACTCCCTGACTGGACTTGAGGCAGGCTCACCTAAGGCTTCTTCCCACCGCACTTTGACCTCACCCTCCATCCTGTGCATCCTGCATCACCCAGGTGTCCCACGAATCTTGCTGATGCAGTGTGGAGAGAAAAACCCACCCTAACATCCCGATCAAACTCCTTATCCCCCCATCGTGACATCTATCCCTAACCCTGACCTCCTGGCCTGTCTTCATCAGGAGTCCTGGTAGATCTGTTGAATCAGAATCCTCCAGGATCGAGCATCCACTGGGAAGGAGGACCACCTGCCCATTCATCTGCAGTGACATGGGCAGGCACCTACCAGGGGGAGGAGCCAGCATGGAGGGGAAAAGAGCCTGTGGTCCAGCTAAGGAGGAGGAAATGGAACTCACCCTCCCTTCCTTAGGAACACAGAGACCCTGTGACTTACGATCTTGTTTTACTTTACAATGGTGTGAAACTGTACCCGTGCAAACACTATATTTTTCACTCAGTATGGTATTCAAGGGCTGGGTTTTAGCTCAGTTGGTAGAGTGCTGCTGCACTCTCTGAGGACCCAAATTCAATCCTCAGATCTACAAAAATGGGAGAAGGATGTGGCAATCTGCTCCCACAGCAATCCCAACACAATCCGCCATTGAAAACCCTATGAGGATCGCTATGAGTCCGGCCTGACTGGATGGCACCTAACAACAACAGTAGTCAGTAAACTACATCAGATATTCAGCACTTTGCTATAACATAGCCCTGTATTAGATAATTTTGCCTAACTGTGTGTAGGCTTATGTAAGAGTTCTGAGCATGTCTAAGCTAGACTAGGCTAAGCTACAACGTTCCATAGGTCAGATGTACTAAATACGTTCACAGCTTATGATGTTTTCACCTTAAAAGAAATTTATCTGGACACAACTTCATCAGAATTCGAGGAGAATCTCGAACACAGGTGCTTTGTTTCCCCATTTAAAGGAATATAACAGAAAGGTACAAGGAACAAAAATAATGCAACAGCTAAAACAAGATAATTCCCAAAGGAAACCTTTTTTAAAAGAAAAAAAAGGAATGCAATCTGCAACTTGACAGACAGTAGTGTAACCAAGCCAGCCTACTGACCTTGACCACACCTTAACCCCTGGCAAATGCTTGTTGGCCATGGCCAGTCTGGGACTCTTCCATCTGAGAATCCCCAGAGATAGAGATGAGGAAGCTGGGGCTCCTGCTGTGGCTTTCTTCCTTCTCCACGGGTTCCCAAAGGCCTGCATTTCAGGGCTCCAGATGCGTATTCTACTCCTGGAGCAAACGTTCCAGTTGAACAAGCAGATGTCTGTGATCATTCAGGATCATTCATGAAAACCACGTGGAAAGATGCCCTGAGCTAAGACTTGATTAGAGCCTCCTGGAATCAAAGTGACATCTCTCTTTCTGTCCTAAACGGGTTGCACGTAAACTTCACACACCTTAACCACCAGGAACAATCGGCTCTGATAACATTTACCTTGGTTTGTGCCGGCATGGTGGTGCATGCCTGTAATCCCAGCAGCTTGGGAGGCGGAGGCAGGAGGATCGCAAGTTCGAGACCAGAGGTAGTCTGTGTAACTTAGTGAGACCCTGTCTCAAAAAGTAAAAAAATGGGCTGGGGTACAGCTCAGTGGTCCAGCACTTGCAGAGCATGTAAGCGTGAGGCCCTGGGTTCAACCCCCAGTATGGGGGAAAAAAAAAAAAAAAAAAAACACATTTACCTTGGCTTATTCGACCATTGGTAAAGATGGCATGGATTTATCCT
The DNA here is from genome assembly GCA_007922755.1 of Pedetes capensis. NCBI lineage: Eukaryota > Metazoa > Chordata > Mammalia > Rodentia > Pedetidae > Pedetes > Pedetes capensis. The sequence continues at coordinate 17,077 of VMDO01019726.1, forward strand.
GGGTCACATGAGTGTCCAGTGTTTGAAAGTGGATCTGTTTTTCTTCACTTCCAGTGTTTTCATGGCTTATTGTTTCTCAGTTTCTGGAAAAGAGGAAGTCATAGTTTTTCCATATGCTGTCATTAAATGAGGGGCAGCATTACGAACAGAAGCATAATTACTACTTTCCATATACATGTGAAATTACTGGTGTAAATAAGTGCGAATAATCTTTCTAAAAATTCTGTTAAGTGGTACCAAGATTGTGTTAACATTTGCAGTTTTTATTTTGAACCTGCTAGGACTTGATAATTGGAAATTCATTCACTAAAGGAGGACAAGGAAAGCTGGGCACGGTGGCGCACGCCTATAATCCCAGTGGCTTGGGAGGTGGAGGCGGGAGGATCGCAAGTTTGAGACCAGAGGCAGTCTGCGTAACTTAGCGAGACCCTGTCTCAAAAAGTAGAACAATGGACTGGGGGTGCATCTCAGTGGTCCAGCACTTGCAAAGCATGCAGGCATGAGGCCCTGGGTTCAAACCCCAGCACCACACAAAAATAAATAAAGGACAAGGAAAGACTAGAGAGAAGGCAGGAAAGCACAGCTAGCGATTCCAGAGAGGGAACAGCCTAAGCCCACTCTGATAACTCTCTCTACCAGAAAGGAAGAGGCAGGAGAAGCCATGGAGCATCTCAAGGCATTAAAATTATGAAATTATGGGTTCGTTAATAAGATGAGTGGGATGTATGATTGATCTGAGTGGTTAGTGAAAGTGGCATGGCTGTCACTAGCAATTAGAAACGTAGCTCCGTGGAATCAATGCAGGCTGCGGTGAGTTGGCCTGGACTGAAACACTGGCTTATCAATTTCACGACCATGTAACTCAGGCACAAATTCGCAAACTCTGGGAACTTCCCCACCCCCCAAAACCCCCAGTCATCTCATAGATTCTCAACCTATAGTGTATACGTTAAAATGCAGATCCTTGGGTTCCAGGATTTCCACTGACTCTGTCTAAGGCAGGGCCCATAAGTGCACATTTTCAAGTAGTGCCCAAGGTAATTTTGATGTGGGGAGATCCTGTCCTCTTCTTTGAGAACCACCACCCCAGCTCTGGCTCATTGCTAATGAGTGTATCACTGGTTGAAAAGTTTGTAACAAGCAGAAGGGTGTTTCAACTAAGCCAATAGATTAGCAGTAAGAGCTAGGCGTGTATGTAGGCCCAGCCCCCGCTTTGACTGTGTGAGGTGAAAATGAAGAAGTGGTGTGGCTTGCCTTTAGCTGCCAGGCCTTACCATCCACATGCCCTGTGCCAGTGGCTGCAACGCAGCAGCACCAGCAGCAATCTGCAACTGAGGGTGCAGAAGAGGTTGCAGAAAGCCCTTGGGATGGATTGTGTGACCCCCCCGCCCCACACACACACCACCACCTTACAGAGCCCTGCTGCCAACACACCCCAGCCTTTGTTCTGCTCCTGAGAAGGCCCATGCTTTCCCTGGGCAGGGTCCACTCCTGCCTGCAGTAACAGGGAGGCCTTAAGAAGCAATCTAACTCATTAATTCATTTCTTCTCATGGAGATAAACACTGGATTACACCATCTTATCAGGACTAATGTAAATAGCTCCTCTATTTAATGGAATTAGTTTTAAATTGGGTTTATTTTAAATTACTACTCATATAATTTAAAGTCTTTTGAAAGACAGCCCGCTGTTGTTTTCACTGGGCATCTATCTTTTGAAAGCTGGGAGACAAAGCAAGAACTCTCGCTAACTTTCTCAAGCAGACCAGTCCCTCAGAAGACATGCACCACGGAATCAGGACGTGGAGTCCACCAGAAGGCCTCTAGAAATAGCTGCCAGCTTTGTGGGTCTGTCACATGCGTGTGGCATTGAACCACATCCTTTGTAGTTTCTCCTTGCTTAATCTTCCTGGAAACCCCATGAATTACTGGAGTACTCATAATGAAACTAGTAAAACTAACTTGGAAAGGTTAAATAATGTATATAAATACACACAGTAAGCGAGTGGTTGAGCTGCAATAGAATTCTGTTCTGGCTGTCTTCAAAATCAGCTCTTGTTCATCCCGCTAGGTTGTTTCAGCTGGTTTGTCCACGCTGAAGGAAAGTATTAATGTGTAAGAAACTGAGAATGTGCAGTCAAAACTGTGTTTCAAGGTTCAAAGAAGCAATGAAATAATAAGACAAGGAAGCAAAGAGGCAAACGCAGGACACGGTGTGTTCCATAAGCAAGGCAGCTCAAGGGCGTGGAAAAGGTCAGGAAGAGGAGAAGTCGGCTCCAGATTTCGTCTTAATTAGGGACTTAGCCACCAGCTGTAATGTGTGCACCGTCTTTGTCTTTGGACTTTTACTGAAACAAATGGTTCGAGACTGGTAATAGATGACACAAAAGACTTGCTGTTTAAGGTTAAGTGTGTCAGTGTCATGAGGGTTGTTTAAGAAAAGCTGCTTGTGCAGAAGAGATGCAAAATGAAGTAGGAGGAAGAAAATGAGAAGACTGGGAACTTGTTTCATAATGCGCCAGGGAAAAAGAGGAATGGGGTACCGAAAGAAATGTGACAAATTCCTGATCATTATTGCACCTATAGGAGAGGGATGTGGGATTTCCTGGTGTTATTTTCTAGGTGCATGTGTTTGAAATTTGTCATAAAATAATAGGGCATTTTGTTTCACAGGTTTCTGATGAGCCATGGAAGACTCTGAACATCAGCATGGTAGAAAAGCCACAGTGTGTGATAACGTGTTGCTGGGGAAACTTCTTTTCCCTGCAGGAGCTGTGAGATTCCGGACTAGCCAGAATCCAGTTCTGATAGGTGTCCCAGGTAGCCACTTACAACAAAGGGTATCTGTAAGTAGGTCGCATATAAATAGCACGTGTCCTATTTATAGATCTTAAGGGCCAAGCATATTTGGAATTCCTTCTGCCCTTGCCTCATCCCTCAATGCCAGCCATTTAAAGAAGACCCCTGGCTCTGCATAAATATAGCAACAAGAAACTCCCTCTCCACCTCTCCTTTGTGTGCAAATACCATATTGCCTTTTGATTCACGTCCCAAGCTCTCCACCAACTGTTTTAGGGTGATGGCGATGATTTACATTTAAAAGTTTATGTTTTCTTAAAATATCCCTGTGTTTATTATGCTGAGCTGGAACATCAAAAGGAAATTTGGCTCCTTCGGCTCTGTGTTCTATTTATATCAAAAAAATACTGAGTACACAGGGACATGTTCCTAAATTTTAAATAACAATAGCACGAAGTGATTTGCTCCTTAGCAATCCAGGAACCTCAGAGGCTGGATCCCAGCCAACTTCGCTCCCCCTTTACTTGGCCATTGGCCACTCCCTGATCTTATCTTAGTTCGACTGTTGTTGACATGTTGACATTGCTGCCCGTGAACGCCTGTGCTCCACTCCTCCTCCCTGTTTAGGTCTGACTGGAAGGTTCCGTCCTCTTTGGAATTCTTTCCTGGTAGTCCTGGCTGGAAGTGATCTTTCTTTTCCCATTGCACTTAATTTCCTTTGTGAGCTGCTTTTTCTTCTGTCTTGTTACTCTTCCACACATGAATTATCACCCCTGGGTAGGCGCCTCTGGTTTTGCATACCTGCAGCAATTACCCGGTGCCTTGTTTCTCTACATGCAATTTGTCTGTATTAACGAAGACCGTAATCTCTTAGGGGATTTGCTTGTGTAAAACACAGTGGTTTGGAAAATATCCTGAACAAAAAACTTTGTTGTTGTTAAAAAAAAAAAAAAAAGAAAGAAAGCTGCGATGTCTTTCAGTTCACGGTGTTCTGTGTTCGCAGGGAGCAGGGCGAACTTCCCGGAGCAGGTGGGCCTTTTCAGAGAAGCCCTACTGCATTCAGTTGGCCTTGCATTTTACAGTTATGGTTGACCGAGTGCAAGTCCCTGCCGTGGGATTGCGGTACACAGAAGTAAGTGTCCTTCTGCCCAGGCCTGTTGTATGACATGCAGGGCCTCTCTGCAGGTTTCCTTTTGGTTCATATGCCAGATGCAAACAGCTTGGAGGCTGCTCAGTGCTCCCAAGGTAGTTGGAGACGAGGGTCCCCTGCTGCAGCCACACTGAGGCTGCACATGACACCGGGCAGTTGGAAACTCTGCTTCTCCAGAAAGACTATTCTCAGGAGAGGCCCCTCTGAAGGGACCCACCAGCCAGCCCAGCCAAAAATAAACTCCACTTTCCCGCCGGCCCGCCGGCCCCTGGCTTAGCTCCCCGCTCTCTGCCACGGCAATGCCAGGCTTCTCTCTGTGTCCCCACCTCTCATCTGCACAGCCTGGCAGGTGCGGACAGCACTGTTAGCCCCAGGGAGAGAGAACCGACATCCACAGGGGAGACCGGAGTGAAATTCCCCTGCCCAGAGGGGGCACTGTCACGCCTCCCCCATGTTACCAGGGCTACTCTGAAAACACCAGGAAGTAAAAACGAAGAGAGGCCGTGGAGAACCTGGGGCCCCATGTGCACTGTTGGTGGGCCTGTAAAACGGTGCAACTGCTGCGGGCGTGAACGTGATGGGCCACGTCCTGAATCCCGGGGCCCACGTTCATATGTTAGGACGTGAACCTCTATGTGACTGTGCTGGACATACATCCTTAAGGAGGGAAGTAATATGCAGTATTGGGGTAGAGCCCTAAGCCAATAGGACTGACTTCCAAACAAGACCAGACAGAGATGCAGGAACGTGTACCCTCCACTCACCACAAACCTCCACCCTCCTCGAGCCTCCATCCTGGCGGATCACCTCCAGCCACTGTGCTCCTCCATCCTGGTGGCTGGGAATTTGTCCTAAGCAGGATGAGTTAGCTATAATTTGGGATTTTTGTCTTCCTTAATTTTACTTTTTATTTTTTAAGGTTTTTGTTTTTTGGTTTTGAGCCAAGATCTCTGTGCAGCCAAGGCTGGCCTCAAACTCTTGATTCTCCTCCTTCCATTTGCTTAGGCTTTTTTTTTTTTTTTTTTTTTTTTTTTTTTTTTTTTTTTTTTTTTTTTTTTTTTTTTTTTTTTTTTTTTTTTTTTTTTTTTTTTTTTTTTTTTTTTTTTTTTTTTTTTTTTTTTTTTTTTTTTTTTTTTTTTTTTTTTTTTTTTTTTCCTGTGTCTCTTTACTGCATTCATAGCTTATTTGTCCTATTAATCAACCTCTTAATTTTTTTAACATTCACTAATAATTAATTTTGAGGTGTTCATGACTACTGTTCCTCTCAAATAACAATTACAATGCATAGTAGTAAAGTTTTCTTAAATGCCTTTTCTATAAGAAGAAGCCAATATTGTATTTCATTTGCTAGAAGCATTGGAAGAAATGTTCCCATCCTTACTCCTAAACTACATGGCTATTGAATTTTTCCTCTGTGATATTTTTGCTTAGATTTTCTTATTTCATGGTTTTCCCTAAAGAAAATTGTATGACCTATTTTTGAATGTTTTGTTTACAATAGTATATATGTCCTTATGAAAATATTTGTTATAAATTTGAATTTTAATTTAGAATTCCCCCCTTTTTTAATTCATTCCAGATAATATCTGATTGTCTTCTCAAACCTTATTACCTACAAATCACTAACTTAATGAATTTGTGCTAAGCAGGATGAGTAAATTAGAATTTTTATCTTTTTCTTTTTTTTGGGGGGGGGTTTGTTTGTTTTTAAGCCAAGATCTCTCTGTGTATCCAAGACTGATCTCAAACTCTTTATCCTCCTGCCCCTGCCTCCTGAGTGTTGGGGTTACCGGTGTGCACCATCTTGTCTGGCTCTATTCTTTAATTTCATCACTTCAACTAATGACTATAATGCTGGATGTTTAATTGAATAAAAGCCACATTCTACATTGTTGCTTCTCTGAAAGCCATAAGCACCTGGTAGAAATTCATCACATATCCATGAACTGAACTGTCTCAAAGACTTTTCAACAAATACTGGCTCCATTAAGTTTTCATATTTAAATATCAGTCAATAGCCAAATCATTTAACTTGGCACTCACTGCAGCTTAAAGAATATGAGTACTTACTATGTGGAAAAGACACCCTGGCAAAACTTAAATATGTAAAGTGAACATATTTGCAAAACTTGGGAGTTGTAAGTACCCATAAGGGTCTTCACAGTTTAGAACTGAATTGTTCTTCCAAGTTCCTAGTTTCTTTTGTGCCATATCTTTTGATCAGAAACTGGATTTCTGATCTGTGTGACAACATGGTTTAGTGCCACTATTTAGTTTGACATCTATCTAATCAGAATGAAGGCAGTACCAGGCATTTCCACGTGAGTGCCAGCATCAATAACGGCCACTGCAGAGACAGAAGACCTTGTAAAATGCCAAACATCATTCTATCCACTTTCTCTGCACACTAGGGAAAATGAATAACATTACAATCCCGCACATGCATGTGGCCCTTTCTCACTACCCGCTCACCATTCTTACCCTGGAATTTATTTACCAAGGGCTACATGTTACAGAGTCCTTAAGGAGCCAAGTCCAGTCCCCTTGGTTGGGGCTTCAGGGACAAGCAACAGATTTCCTGTCTGGAGTCACCAGAGAGACAAAACAGATATTAATTTTAACTTTCTTACAGAATTTCTTTTTCTTTTTAAAGTAGAATTGCAGGTAAGTTTTTTGCCATATTAGCCTAGGACAGAAAATTCCCCAGAGATAGAACATTGTTTGGCCGAGCGATGCTTAAGAGTCCAGGGGTACAAGTTCTCCCTGGGGCAGGTTTGACTCTCGGGTCATAGCACTCTGGAGTCCACACTGGCCACAGTAACTCACCCGATCATCTTACTTCACAGAGATAATGTAAAAAGCAGCCACCAAAGGCTGGGAAAGATTTAAACTCCCAGAGAAAGGATGACAAAAACAGTAGTGATTAATGTTCCAGCAATTATAATGATATGCGATCCTGCAAGTGGAATGCCATGGCCCTGTGGGTGCTTATTAAATATTAACTGGATGAATTAGTGAGCAAATAAAGGATTCACCATTAAAAAAGTCCAACATACCACCTTATTATTTTCAAGGTTCTAATGTGCGACAAACCTATTTATTGTTATTTTTAAACTTGAGTGCTTTCACAAGGTCCATTTAGCAAAATTTCCGACCACCTGCATGAGGCTCTGTTGTGCGTTGTTTGGCTGACCTTCTAATGACAACTTTGCCTTTTCTAAGTCTAATTCATGGCTCCTAATGAATACTCGCCTGCAGCCTTAGCCTTGTGGCATCCAGTCCCATCAGATCTCGGAGGCTAAGCAGGGTCAGGACTGGTTAGTACTTGCATGGGAGATCGCCTGGGAACACCAGATGCTGTAGGCTTGGGAGAAGGACTTGGCAACCCACTCCCAAAAATCAATCCCCCATTGAAAACCCTATGAACAGCAGAGAAGCACTGACAATAGTGTTTCCCCTGTTGTTTGTAGGGTCACTATGAGTCAGATACCGACTCTGTGGTACCTAACAACAACAACAACAACAATGAAACCTCACAACCAGTGCCTTAGCCATTGTCTGCCAATTCCAGGCTGCTTGGACTCTGCCATCAGGAAGCATTGCTGGCTGCCCTTAGCCATTGTCTGCCAATCCCAGGCTGCTTGGACTCTGCCATCAGGAAGCATTTGCTGGCTGCTGGGCCCCGTGCGAACAGCCCAGAAGGCTGAGCGGAGGTGAGCAGAGAGGGGTGTGGAGGAGCCCGCAAGGGTTTCCAGTGTTGACTGTATTTGAAAACTCTTACTTGTCACATCACATGTAAGAACGTGCTGCGTCCTGATACAGTGGCCGCTGTCCTTTCACTTCAGAGGGTCAATCACAGCGGTTCCCCAAATGGGGTCCATGGGGCAGCAGCACTAGTGGCCCCTGGAAACTTGTTAGAAGCAAATGCTCCAACCCCACCCTGACCTTTGACATTAGAAATTCTCAGGAGTGGGAAGGAGCTGTCTGTGCTTTAAAACACGTCTTCAGGGTGATCCTGGGACAAGCCAAAGCCAGGCAGCTGCTGGCATAGTGAATAACACCGCGGGCTGCGAAGTCTGACTGCCTGGATGGAAGGGCTGCCACACCACGTCACCAACGGGGTGACTTTCTTTGCCTCAGTTTCTGACCTAACACGTTGGTGTGCCAGCAGCATGTACAACTGGGCCGGGATGAACGAATTCACATGGTGAAAACACGTGCCACAGGAGAAGCATCCAATAAACATAAACGACGCCGGTCATCAAGCATTTTCCACGGTTAAAACACTGCTCTCGAGACTGCTGTTCTAAAATACGCTTTGTTCTCCCAGGATCCCGGGACTCCACCTAGGGAGTCAGGTGAATGTAACAGCGTGTGCGTCCCGTGCCAGGTAAGCAGCGGGACCATGGGGGAGGTCAGGCAACACAGGCCCCAGGGGACAGCCCGCCCAGGAGTCGGGCCAGCCCTGCAGCTGCCTCTCCTCTCCAGAAGCAGGTGCTGCAGTGGGATCCCGGGCGAGCTTTCCTGGAGATCAGCACCTGGGAGCGGAGGAGGCAGCCACAGGGGGAGCGAGCCCTGCGCTTTGACGCAGCCCCAGAAAGCTTTGGCTGGCTTGGTGGCAAGTGCGGGGGCCAGGCGTGCCTGTCCGTGTCCCCTGGCTGGCAGCACGGTCACCAGCTGCCAGCTTCTCGGGGGGGCTGTGGACCTCAGGCCAGAGGCAAATCCTGAGCAAGCTGGCAGCAGGGTGTCACACCCTCCTTGGAGGAGCATCTGGGCAGCCGCAGTCAGCGCTGAGAGATGCAGAGTCCAGGGCGACAAGTGGACACCTAGGGGGTGACAGAGCTGTAGATCCAGCGGAAGCTCTCTCTGCCTTTTAGCAGCCAGACCAAACACAGACCGCTGCATTTAGGGCTGGGGCCAGACTTAAGAGACCAACTCATAGCAACCCTATGGACAACAGAACAAAACACACCCAACACCATGCCATGCCCAGCACCATTGGCAGCGCTCCTCTGCTATTCATAGGGGTTTCAACAGAGGATTGTTTCGCGATTGTTTCAGGAGTGGGCTGCTCCATCCTTCTTCCATGTTTGCGGTGCTGGAGATCAAACCCAGGCCCCCAAAAAAGTGCACAATAGCACTCCCACAACTGACCTAAACCCCAGCCCAAAAACTGACTAAAGAAATGAAAATTTGCCTCTTAGAAGGATGATTCAAGGTCATTGGATATTTAATCTAGAGGGGGAAACAGGAGGAGGAATATTATTGATAATGAAACCTGTGATGTTTACCACTGACTTGCTGTCTGTGGGAGCCAGCGTGCTACACATAGTAATGGGTGCCCACACCCTCGGGCTGGGCCCATAGGACTATTGGGGACCATGAGGTGGCAGCTAAGAGGCAGACCTGGAGCTCCAGAACAGGGGTGGAGGAACTGGCTTTCAGACGCCAGCTCCAGCATGGCAGACGTGGCATTAGGTGGGTATCGGGTCCTCAATCTCATCTAAGAGAAGCAACTATGACATGCATCACCTAGGAAAAACGAGGGGGGGGGTCAGGAGGTCATTCCAAGCTAGACCAGTAGCAAACGGCAATTCCACGTACCCCAGTGAGCTTTCTTAGGGAAGTGTCCGCCAGGCAAGAGGACAGAAGTGACTCCGAGGATGTCTTCCTCGCGTTGTGCCACTGTGACATTTTGGAGCGTAACAAACACAACCTGGGACGAAGTTCAGTGAACAATTAGCAGCTCTTGAAATGTCACCTCATTTCTGCAGATGGATTTATCGAGGAAATGCAACTGTAATCACTCTCAAGGGAAAGGATGCCGGGAGACGTGTGCACTCCTGCACTGATGGAGCGGAGCAGCCAACCTATGCCCTGGCTTCCACAGGACTCCGAGCAGGCGCTCCTGAGCTCCGTCCCCGGCAGAGATCACGCTCACCATGGCCGTGCATGGTGACAGGCACGATGGTGCCAGAAAGGCTTCTGGGGGCACATTTCAGTCACTCTGTGCTCCTTACCTTAAGCATAATCCGCCAGGTGCGGTGGTACACGCCTGTAATCCCAGTGGTTTGGGAGGCAGAGGCAGGAGGATTGCAAGTTCGAGACTAGGTGCTGTAGGCTTGGGATAAGGACGCGGCAACCCACTCCCAAAAGCCAATCCGCCATTGAAAACCCTATGAACAGCAGAGAAGCGCTGACAATAGTGTTTCGCCTGTTGTATGTAGGGTTGCTATGAGTCGGATACTGACTCTATGGCACCTAACAACAACACATGTACAGGAAGGGGCAGTTTTCAGAGGCTTCCGATGACCTGCCTGGTCAACACACACAGCTCAGACTACTTTCCAGCCTCTCTGTCCCCTCCTCAGACTCCCCTGGTGAGGTGTCCCCGGGTCCCCTGAGCCGCAGCAGCTGTCTGCACCCTCTCTCTGCAGCGTTAGTGCTCGCAACCCCTCCTTCAGGTGAGATCTGCCTCTTGAGCTGTGGTCTGTACTCTACCCGGTTCCTGTGGTGCCTCCTTAGCTCTCAAGCACTCAGCGAGGTAAGGGTAAAGCAATTTGATGTGACAGTGACGTCCAGTAAGCAAACGACTGGAGAAAATCAAAAGGAAACAGGAATTATCTCTCAGAAGCAGGCTCCCCCTTGCCAAGAGGATGTTTAGGATTTTGTCCAGAAAAGTTTATCTTAGCTTGTAGGCAAGGTATATTTCTTTTCCTGGCAAGGTCAGATAGCGGGCAGCTTACTGTGGGGAGCAGGTGAGGGGGCAAGGCCCAGGAATGACACAGATGCCGCCCAGGCAGGCCAGTATGCACTCCACATGGGCAATCGCTAGACGGTTGGTGCAGCCACACAGGGGAGCGCTGAGATGAGCCAAATGGTGTTGTTTTGTTGTTGCGTTGAGTCGGATCTGACTCACAGCAACCCTACATATAGCAGAATGAAACACTATGCAACACTGTACCATGCACATGATACTTTTATTTTTGAGACCATTGTTGCAGCCACTGTGTTTCTTCTCATTTTGAGTCGTGCCACATCTGTAAATGGAGATCCCAGAGGCTTTATTCCATTCCTATCATGAAGGTCAACTCTACTTTGAGGAGGCAATTCTTCCCCAGTTGTTTCTTGAATGCCTTCCAGCCTGGGGGGTTCAATTTCTGGCACTAGATTTGACAGTGCTTCTCTGCTATTAATAGAGTTTTCAATGGCTAATTGCTTTGGGAGTGGGCTGCCGGGTCCTTCTCCCTAGTGTGTCTTAGTCTGGAAGCTCAGCTGAAACCTGTCCACCATGAGTGGCCCTGCTGGTGTCTGAAATACCAGTGGCATAGCTTTCAGCATCACAGCAACACGCCAACCCCCACAGCACAACAAGCTGACAGACACATGGGCCAAATAGTGTTGCAGGACCCAAAATGGCAACACCGAGCAGATGGGCACAGGTCTTTAAACTTCCAGGACAAATTCCAGTCAGTGCCTAAGTCTTCAGGACACCGTGGTTCCTTCACATCTCCTTCCATCCAGAGCCTTCACGTTCGCGTTGCTTCCCGTTAGGCAAATAGCACATAGCAAACAGTCGGTGCGGGCAGGAAAACAGACCAGCCTGTTGTAGAGAAGAAAAGGAGAGGGGAGCAGATAAGAAATAAAAAGGGAGCTGCGAGCAGGTGGCTGGAGCCTGAGCCCCACATCAGCTTCAACTCTCCTGTGGCCTGGCCCTCAGGGCTCCTTTATTTCTGGAAGCTGCACTGCTGGGAACCAGGCTCCTCCCCACCGTACCATGTGCTTCTCGGCGTGGCTCTGACCACTCCCTACAACCGAAAGGAGCTTTCCCACCTGGGAAGTGACGTAATCAGAACTCCAATCCACCTGTGTCACAGGTGGAAGAGTGGCCCTCACCCAGCGTGAAGGGACATTAGCCTTTCCAGGCCTCCGGGTGTGGGGAAGGAAGTTACCGTCTATGACAGCCTCCTGGCACCCTGAGAGTTTTCCAAAATAGGAAACGCTCCCCAGGGAAAGCCTCACTTGGTTTTAGTAGAGAGGCAAATTCCCACAACGTTCAAGGTCAGTGTAACATTTGGCGACGGGCTTAGGTCGGTGGCCGGAATCACTTGAGTGATTCACAGGGCTGCGCTGCTGGGTAACGAGCGATGCGCGGCGACCGAGGTCACAATGTGCCGTTCCCTTCAGTGCACTTACAGGAAGCTCACAGTTCACCCACAGTTAATGGATGCTCGTGAAGTGACCTGGAAAGTAGGTGCGCCTTCTGAAAAGGTCAACTCACCCCCAGGCTGAAACTGCACCAAGGTGGACGCTGAGCCACGCTCTCCCTGGTGTTGAGAAGCCAGAGACCCCAGGGCTTTCCGCGCTCCCACGCGGCTCGTGCTGGTGGACAGCAAGTGCCCCTCCCAGAGGGCCAGCTGCGTGGTGTGGGGCTGGGGAGGGCGAAGGCAGACTGAACATCAATCGGAAGCAACAACTACAGTGACTCCGGTGGCTTCTGTCACTCGCAGATGGCTGACCTTGACCAGTCCCAGCCGACCTGACAGCTCCCAGCTAGGCAGCGCCACTGGCAGGGCTGAAAAGCAAACGCAGTGGAAGAAGACGCTGGGGTCCGTGCCCTAGGGCTCCTAGTAAGCCAGTCCCAGGACTGAGCGGCACATGGTGCCGCAGGAGGGCTGGAGGAAGCCTGTGAAACCAACAGTTAACAGCACCCGTTAGACTCATTAACGTCCACCCCAATCTCGCCAGAATACGCCCCACAGACAAAGTCTGATTGCCTTTGTTTAAAGCAAAAACAAACACCAAAGAAAAACAGATAAAGCTGCCAAATAGGGGCTTTGAACAGGCTCAGTCTGACTCTGCAACGAGCCCAACTTGGCAAAGGTCTCCAGTTAATTTTTTATAACTTTAGCCACTTTAACCACGATTGGCTACTGGAAACCATGCCCTTAACAAAGGGAGTTTTCACCTGGCTTTGGCTGACATAGTGCAGAGACAAAAGGACAGTGGTTGGCAAATTGGAAACATAGCCAGCTGGCCAAGGAATGGTCTGGAAACAGTTCCGTACTTCAGTGTCCAGAGTTGTAGGTGTGCGTTTGCATGTGGGAGTGAGGAAGTGAGACCCAGACATTTGTGACTGGAGGGGGGGGACTGAAGAACTGAGGGTGTACCGGGGAAAACCTCTTGGAATCAGCGTTTCTTTCCCTGTCCTTGAGCTGTCTGCTCTTCACCCTCCTGACACCAAAAACAGATTGAGGGGAAAGCGTGGTGTTGATCGCTCAGCCTGTCTGAACTTGAGTTTCTCCACCTAAAAAAATCTCCAAAATAAAAAAAGAAAAAAAACACGAGGGAATCTGAAATCCTTCCTAGCTCTTCATTTCTAAAATTCCCCAAGCATTTTCTCTAACGGTAGGGCTGGAAGAGCAAAAAGGCAAGTTCTCAAAGAGAAGCCAATTGCTTGCCCTAAATTCTCCGTTCTCAAGCAGGGATTTGCTCATCTTCTTTGATTTTGACTCCGTATTTGTGGTTTCCAGCACCTACAAGGGCAGAATGGGAATATGACAAGATGAAAACAAGGGGACCTGCCTCCTGTATCCATGCGTCCAGCAAGATCTGGGAGGAGAGAGAGCCCAGACCAGAGTTCAGTGGAGGGAAACTAATACAGGGAACTCCTTAGAAGGTCTTGGAAGAGCTGCACTGGCCAACAGGGGGCAGTGAAAGAACACAAAGACCAGCAACTGTAGGGTGCTCCCAAAGGAGGAGGGGGCTATGGGTCCAGGAGCATCTCCCCAAAAAGCTGTATGGAAGTCCTAACTCCCAGTAGCTCAGACTGTGGTTTGCAGATGGGGTCAGTTGGAAATGTAGCCAAAGTGAGACCATTCTGGAGTAGTAGACCCCAGTGCAGAAAGGCTGTGTCCTTGTAAAAAGAGGAGCAGAGACAGCCACAGGGACACAGCCATGGGGCGACAGAGACAACTGGAAAGGCGCACCTAAAACCAAAGCCAGGAGAAGGTAAGGAAGGGTCCACCCAGAGAGGCACAGCTAACCTCTTGCTTAAAGCCACCTGGTTTATGCTCCTTTGTGAGTCTCCCTAGGGTACCCAGCACCCTGGAGGGTGCACACAGAGGGCACGTCCACGGGGGAGTGGGGGCTACGGTTACTGTGGAAAAGTGGCCAAAGAGGAGGGCTGGGAAAGGCAGTCGGGAGCTCCTGCTGCTCCCTCCATTCTCCCCTCTCGGGTCCTGCCAGGGCCTCTCCTTCTCTGAGAAGGCAGCTGGCTGAGAACCTGCAAACAGTAGCTCTCAGGGGCAGCGGAGGGACAGGTATGGGCACCGTGAGGGGAGCGTGCCTCGGGCTGGAGTGCACCCCGTGGTCTCTCTACAGCCAGTGTGCCAACCCAGGCCATCAAGTTCAGTACCACCGCCCTGAAAGTGGAAGCTTAATGCATTTAAGATGAAAAAGGTCCTAAACACAGAGGCAAAATATTAAAGTCCACTATGGTTTAATTATGAAAAACGTTTGTCCAATAACCGAGAGCCAGGCAAACTGTCACAGATTGGATTTGGAACAATTTAGGCATTTGGATTTTGGACAAAAAAAAAAAAGTCATTTCTTAAAAGCTGGGCACTGTGGCACACACCAGTAATCCTAGCACTCAGGAGGCTGAGACAGGAGGATCTTGAGTCCCAGGCCAGCCTGGGCAGTATAGTGAGACCCCATCTCAAAAAACCAAACCAAATCAAAACAACAAAAAGACAAAAACTACTTCTTGTGTCTCATTATTATGAAGAGGACTTGCAACAACAGCAGTCCGTATTGCTGTGAAGAAACATAGAGGAAATTTAGTACTGCAAACCTACACAAAATTAAAGAAAGAGCAAGAGAGAGCATGTGCGGCATCTAGTTAAAATCTTCGACACACACCAGGAAGGAAGCAATGGGATGCTGGGCCAGACTGGTCTTTTTATCAATGACCAACATGGGAGTACCCCGCCCCTGGCCTAATGCCCGCCATGAAAATTTTATCAGTATGTTTGTTTTGTTTTATTTTGTTTGCATAGTCATTTCAAACAGGATTTGAAACACTTGTAGATTATAACCCGTTAAGATACTTAAAATAAAAATCTCCATCATTCTTTAAAAGAACCAGTATTTGGTAATGACTGAGATGAAGATTTCTTTCATAGAAAACACAAAATAACATAAATGCATAAAATTTACATATATTACATTTTTATAGCTATATATAATTTTTTATAATTTATGATAATAGAACATATGTAAATCCATGTGCATGGAAAAAACACTTCTTGGAATACAGAATTTATCAAATTCGTCTTTGTATCGAAGACAGTGGGCAAAATCTACCCATATCTTCCTCTGGCTACTAATAACAAAGGAGCCTTATATCAAATAATTCATCAGAAACAACACTCTGCAGAAGACTCAGGTAGTGTGGCCTTTGCTCTCTAGTGTTTTCAATTAGTGTAGATGTAGAATGTAAGGAATCCCACCACTGAATGTCTCATGTGGCCCCAGAGGGAACAAGCGCCCAGAGGTCCTTGCTGCCCACAGGGGCGATGATTGGCCCTTGCCGACGGGCCTGTGGGCTCTCGGGTTATCAGGTAGATATGATATTCTGCTGTGGAAGTCTGAGATCAAATAAACTCGCCATGACTGTGTACAAACCACAACAAACGTGGACCGATGAACCGGAAACCCACGCAAGGCCTCCAGAGAGCCACAGGCACCAGAATCCAGCACAACCAGAAGTGGCGGGGACAGAGCAGGAACCTCAGGCCACCCTGCAGGGTGGGATGAGTCAGTCAGATCTGCATCACTTACTTGGAAGGGAAGGGAAAGAAGAGGAAGCGGGGGGGGAGAGGGGAGGAAAGGCAGTGCAGACTGGCAGTGGCAGTCCCGAATGGAGTGTCAGGAAGAGCTTCCTAGCAGAACCTCCAAACAGATCATGGGTGGAAGAGGAGAGGAGAGAACTGTGGATCCTGAGCCCGAGACCACCCACCGCAAGACAAGAGAACAGTCTACGTCCACTGCAGTTTCCGCCAATGTGTGTGTGGGGGACAATCACTGTTACGGTTTTGCGGAGGCCACGCGCAAGGCAATATGCTTTCAGAGAGGCTGCGTGCCTTGCCCAAAGCCACCCAGTGGGCAGGCAGCGTTCCGATTAGCCTTGTAGGTCCCTGAGTTTCTAGGGCACAGAATGCTTATGTTAATCTTGCTGCAGCTGTGGAAGAGTCTTGAGCTTTCCAGGTGACCTGGCTTCCTCCACACCCAAAGCCCATCTCCAGCTTAGCACCTAACAAAACATCAGCTGCGGAAACGCAGGGACTGTGCACAGCACCCGTCCCAGGATCCCTGCATGGCTGCACAGTCATCGCTGCTGAAATGCAGACTGTGTCCAACACCCACCCCCGGGGTTCCTGAAACTGTAGTTAAGTTCTTACTGCTGAGCCTTGGAGAGGGGGATTTGACACACAAATCAGGTTGGGCAGGGTCCCGTCTGTGTCCTTTTTTTTTCTTCTTCTTCTTTTAATTCCTAGGATTTAATATCCAAACGAATGTTGTCCTGGGTGCTTATGTCCTGAGAAAACATGTCAGTGTGAACGGTACGTAAAGGTCACGCCTGTGGTTCCTATGTAAGACAATGAATCCCAGCTGCACCTCTTCAGGAACACAGATGCGGAGCCACCTCTGCTGGGCATGTGCTTGCTTAACTGGAAGGGCGGATCCCCTTGTTTTGATTCGCAAAGGAACTAGAGTTTGTTTTGATTCCCAAAGGAACTAGAGCAAAGGCAGAATAATGGACTCTGAGGATAAAACACGGTCACAAAGCAAAGGTCCCATTTACTGCCCCTTAGGTTATGGGTGGAATAAAAGTTGAATGAAGGGCTTAATTCACTCTGTGGGTTGGTAGCAGACAAGAATGTTGATATTTAGAGGGGAGTCTGATGAAAATGCCCCCTTCCTTTTTAGTACATCAAGGAGTTTCACTGGAAAAATCCCTTTTAGCTGTTGATACTGTCCCTCAGCTCCAGTCACAGGGAATGAAGCGGTGACTGGCACAAGGCTGATAAGAACAAGGAGCTGAGCCCAGGTAGGGGAGCCTCACCTGGTGTCAGGCTCCATAGCTCACTGAGCCATCCGGCCAACCAGCCACTTCAGTCGGTTTTGTTCCCTTAAAAACACAAAAGCAGGTCACGTTTATATTTACATGGGAGGAATATTACTATCGTAATGCTCAGGAAATTTCTGTGAGTATTTGAAAACATAGAATGATGTAAGCAAAATGTAATTCTTTTTGGAGTGTTAAGAATAACAGCTACAGCCAGGCGCGGTGGCGCACTCCTGTAATCCCAGCGGCTCAGGAGGTGGAGGCAGGAGGATCACAAGTTCCAGACCAGAGGCAGTCTGCGTAATTTAACGAGACCCTGTCTCAAAAAAAGTAAAAACTGGGCTGAGGGTGCAGCTCAGTTGTCCAGCACTTGCAGAGCATGCAGGCGCGAGGCCCTGGGTTCAACCCCCAGTACCACAATAAATAAATAAGTAAATAAATAAATAAATAACAGCTACTATTCACAGAAAAGTAAATCATTTCAGGTGATTTTAAAATACAGCAGCATGACTGACTATCCCCAGTGGAATATGTATCCTAATAGCAAAAAGGAACTCCAGAGAAATCCCAAGCTGTATTCAGTACTTGCATTTTTCTTAATGATATTGACATGATTTTTCCTGAAACTATGATACATAAGCTAAAACAAGTTGTTGTTGTTGTTGTTAGGTGCCGTCGAGTTGGTATCTGAGTCATAGTGACCCTACCTACAACAGGCGAAACACTATTGTCGTGCTTTTCAGCTGTTCCTAGGGTTTCCAATGGCAGATTGATTTTTGGGAGGGGGTTGCCAGGTCCTTCTCTCAAGCCTACAGCACCTGGTGTTCCCAGGCGGTCTCCCATCAAGGACTAACCAGGCCCGACCCTGCTTAGCTTCCGCGATCTGACGGGATCGGATGCCACAGGGCTACAGCTGCAGGCCCTTAAAAGTTAGCAGTAATTAAAAAGGCCAAGGAGAGATCAGGCGGGGGAGCCACGTCAATGAAATGTCCCTGCGCGGCCCGGTGGCACCTAATGCAGAGCAGAGAGGCACAAACGAGGTGGGCCTGAGGTGGAATCAGCAGGGCCTATGGATGTGGTGGTTATAGAGGGTCAGGGAGAGAGGCGGCAAGGGTGACCCACATTCTGTGGCATGAGCAGCCAAAGAACTCAGAAAGGGGCTGTGCGGTGGAAGACGGGGGAAAGACAGGAGAGTCGCATTGGAAAGGCCGACTATACCACCCGTGGATATCCTAGGGATGACCTCGGACAGAGGTTTGCGGGGGTCCGGAGTGAGGTGGCCCCGGCCCCGGGCATCTGCACAGGGCGGGCAGTGTCCCCTGAGTTTGGCGGCAGCTGGAGTTAGGAAGCGAGGCCCCAGGGTCAGAAGCCTGCTCAGGGAAGCCCCTCGGCTGTCCTTGGGGGAGTTCTGCTCACCCAAGCAGGCAGCGTCCCTGCTTCGGAGGAAGGCAGCCAGGGACAGCGGCCCCTGCCGTCCTGGAGACCTCGGTCCAGCCTTTCAGACAGCCTTGGGCGGAGTTTACAAGGCCCTTGGGAAGACTCCAGGGAGGCAAGCTCTGGCCTTTCCGAGAAGGCCTCTTATCAAGGTGGCTATTGTGAAAAGGACATAAATGATTTGCAGTCCCACCTGGCAAAGTGGCCGGAATCGTTAATCATATCTCGGTGTAGCCAGGCTGTGCCCACTTCCACGTGGAGCAGAAACTCCCCCTGCCTGTCCCACACAAATGCTTTTCATGCTTAGGTTTAGTGGCAAAGCTACAAACCGTGTCAGGTTTGTGAGGGGCTGGGGGTTCTCCGGAAGTGGCGCACTCGCTTCACATGCGCAGGACACTGGGATCCTCCCCAAACAAAAAATCGCGGGCTGTCGGAATGGGCAAAGTCGTTCCAGTCAGCATGTGCTTTTCATCCCTTTAGCGCTGCAGGCCTCTCTGAATACACGGTGAGCCGGTGGACTCTTGCCTCTGGGGAGTAAGAAGCCCATGGAGGACAGCCCGCACATCATTGGAAGGAGTTTGAAGAATCCTGGCCAGTCGTAGATTCGTAGAGGACCCGGGGACTCCTGACCACAAGGCTTCAGACCAGGAAGTCACGGAAGACGCAGCTTGGCCAACACTGACAACCACCAAAGCCACGCAGGTCCCTCTGCGCAACAGCATTGCCGAGTTTTAATTTCATGTTCTCTGCCTCTTAGCCTGACAGGCCAAAGCCTGAACGTGAGCCAACAATGTCTGCCTCACAGGTGAGTCCCAGAGAGCAAGGCGGCGCTCCTGATCACGAGCGCTGCTTTCCCTCGTCCTCCCTGTCCTTGTCAACTGCACAGACCTAGACCCTCCTAGTTATTGACAGTTGACTCTTCATCCTTGGGAGTCATTCCTACTCTGGCCCGACTCATCTCATCTGCATTGTTGTTGTTGTTAGGTGCCGTGGAGTCGGTGTCCGACTCATAGCGACCCTACATACAACAGGCCAAACACAATTGTCAGTGCTTCTCTGCTGTTCACAGGGTTTTCAATGGCGGGTTGATTTTTGGGAGTGGGTTGCTGGGTCCATCTCCCAAGCCTACAGCATCTGGTGTTCCCAGGCGGTCTCCCATCCAAGTACTAAACAGGCCCAACCCTGCTTAGATTCTGAGATCTGACTGAATCGGTCCCCACAGTGCTACGGCTGCAGGCCATCTGCTTTGTTAGCATTTGTCACCGCCCCCCCACATTCGATTTCCCCTGTTTTCTCTGTCCTTGTAAATTTCTAAGTATGAGCGCTTTAGTATTTCCTCTGCGATGCTTTCCAGATATCGTGGGTCTAGCAGTGTTCTTGGAACATCTTGGTAGTAGACACACCCTCATGAACAAGGTCAGGGCTGTGTCTAAAATGAGTCTGCAGACCACAGGTGCCATCTGTGGATGACTGTGGGACCAGGAATGATTTTCTCTGGAGGAAAGCTTTGCTTATGTGTACGAGAGTTTATTGGTCGAAAACTTGTGAAGAGCCATGATTCTGCATTAAGCTATATAGCTGATGGGAATGTGCATGTGGGGCTACCTCTGACTTTCTGGTGCCTTTGGGAGGCAGGGCCTGTCAGTGCAAACAGGGAAACAAGGGCAGCTGTGACTTCAGACAACACACCCAAACCAACTCACCCAAAAGGCTCCTTTCGACCAACTCTGATCTGCCAGTCTGGTTCTTAGTAACATGAGTTTTATTTCTAACTTGATTCAGGTACCTTAAGCGTTCATCTGAAATGTAGCAACCCTCTACTGGTAATCTGGCCTCAAGGTACAGAAGTCCTGCCTCCATTCTTGGGAACCATTAATAAGCCCTAACCTCAATCAAGCTGGTGACATCTTGCTTGAGGTCCTGGGTCTTCTTTAACTAGAAGGCTAGAATCTCATTGTTGTTGTTAGGTGCTGTGGAGTCGTATTCGACTCCTAGTGCCCCTTCACAGGATTTTCCATGCCTGATTGTTTCAGGATTGCTTCAGGAGTGGATTGCCACATCCTTCTCCCATTTTTGCAGTGCTTGAGATAGAACCTGGGTCCTCAGAGAGTGCAGCATGGCAATCTACCAACTGAGCTAAACTCCAGCCCCAGAATGTCATTAATGGATAATAAACCGGATGCCTGGTTCATCCAGGACCTGGCTTTGGGTGGATGTTGGCTAGTTGCATGTGTGAGTTCGTGGTGGGACTTCTCCAGGTTTTTCTTAACACTTGGATGGTGCTTAAATCTCTTACAGAAGAAGGGAAAGTAAGTTGTAGTCTCCTTGTCTGTGACCCAAACAAAAAATCCAAGGGCATAAATAACTCTCAACCATGACCTACCTTCCTTTACCACTGCTGGGATTGTTTGGCTCCCATCTCTCCACCAAGCCTACCTGGGTCCCTATGAGGAATCTTGACTTAGGTGGAAGGAAGTCAGGACATCGTTTCTGCAACATGCCCACATGTGACAGCTTGCCTTCAGCCTTTTAATTCCTTTCCCTTGAGCATAAAGAGGCAGACGATAAGTACTGGACTTTTGAGAAATTCTCTTCCATGAAGGATAGAGATAAAAATAAACAGAAAAATGAAAACAAGCTCAAGAGAAAGAAATCTTCAAAATGTCTAAGTATTTTATCCTCAGAGAAAACCAAAGACATTATAATCATGAAGCCAGAAAGGATATTCTTATGTCCAGAGAATAAGACTAAGCCTTAGAAAAATGGAATCATGTTAACAGAGATTTCTAAAAATAAACGTAAGTCTTAGAAAAAAAGTACTAAGCTCTCCCAGAACGTATAACTAAAACACAAATACATGAAATGTGGGAGGGAAAAGGTGATAAATAAAACAGAGGCTTTATTCGGCAGATCTAGTGCGTGATTAGTAGATGTTCCTGAAAGAAGAAACACAGAAAGCGAAGAAGGAAGTAGCACAGAAAGAACACAGAGCAATTTTCAAATATAAGCCTGGGAGCGTCCAGACTAAAGAGTGGTCACCCAAGGAAATGGAAGGAAGTACGAGCACCCCACTCTGAGGCACACAGGTGTGGCCCTCAGGGAATGAAAGGGCTGTGGTCTGGATACCCTTTGAGCATGTTGCCCAGGGGTCATGTGCTAGAAGTATGGTTCCCAATATGGCAACCTTTTTTTTTTTTAATTGGAAACTTTTAATGTACATCTTAATGTGATTCATTTTGACATGCTTTTCATTGTGACATTTCCATATATGCATTTTGATAAACATTATTCATATAGGTTACCCCTTACCCTCCCCTATGCTTCCCCTCCTCCCACCCTTCCCATCTAAGTTTCCCATCTAAGTCTTCTCTATCTTTTACTTAGTAGTATTTTTCTATATGTCCTTGGGTTCCAGTTCTGTTTAAGATAGAAACTTTTCCTGTAGTG